>PKMM01043485.1:112471-150143 GCA_002933915.1 Eutrema heterophyllum | reverse complement strand
AAAAAAAAAAAAAAAAAAAAAAAAAAACAAAAGAGAAAGAAAGATCTATAAAACAGAAAACGGATCAAAGCAAAAAAAAAAAAAAAAAAAAATATATATATATATATATATATTTCGGTTACATTTACTTGTGGTGTTCTAAGTGTGTTAAACCTTTTTTTGATACACTCTGAAAATTTGGTGATTTCGTTTTTGTGGCGGGAAAACACTTGATCGAAGGGTTTGCTTGATTTCTTGTTCTTGTAAGAGCCTGTGAGTAATCACTTGTGTGAGGACATTTCGAGAGCTGTGTGAAACACTTTGGGAAATATATATTTGGGAAACACTTGGGGAAAAATACCTTGGGAAACACTTGAGAGTTTTCGAGAGATTAAACACTTGTGAGAGCAGAAACTACTAATACGTTTGTTCCTTGTTTTAGGTTACCATGTCAGACGGTGAGCAAGACGTTGATCAACGTCAACCGGCCATTCCCAATCCCCAACCTGGTCTTTCCGATTTCCAAATGCAAGCACTAATGGGGGAAATAAGGCGAGTGATGAGAATAGAACTCGGTCATATGCATGGTAGAATAGATTGTGTGCAAGCTGCGCAAGGACAGCCGCCTGTCGCACCAATTGAAGAGAGACCGCCGAGGCAAAACCCTGAAGAAGTAGAGCCACAGCGAGCTCCCAGAAGAGAGCAACCGCGAGTAGAAGTAGAGCCACGACGAGCTCTAAGAAGAGATCAACCGAGACCACTAGCACCACTGAACGAGGGTGCAGATGATTACTATGATCGTGATGGGAATTCGTCCTAAGGCAGTCAAAGAAGGCCTAGACGTGCTAGAGAAGGCCGCAGGCAATCACAAGACGCCCTAGGAGGTCTTAAGCTCAAAATCCCACCTTTCCATGGGAAGAATGATCCCGACATCTACTTGGAGTGGGAGAAGAAGGTAGAACTTGTCTTTGATTGCAACCAGTATACCGAGGAGATTAAAGTGCGAGTGGTTGCTACGGAGTTCTACGACTATGCACTCAGCTGGTGGGATCAGTTGGTAACTACAAGAAGGCGCAATGGAGAATATCCCGTGGAGTCTTGGTTAGAACTGAAGACTCACATGAAGAAGCGGTTCGTGCCTAGTCATTACCATCGCGAACTTCATCAAAGACTAAGAAGGCTCACTCAAGGAAGTAAGAGTGTAGAAGATTATTACCAAGAGATGGAAATTCTCATGCTTAGAGCTGAAATTTTGGAGGACAAGGAAGCAACTATTGCACGATTCATGAGTGGTCTGAGTAGAGACATATAGGACCGGCTTGAGTTGCAGCCTTATGTGGAGCTAGAGGAGGTGCTTCACAAAGCTATTCTGGTCGAGCAACAAGTGAAGAGAAGGGGCGCTTCTCGACCCCCATATGGAGCTGGCGCTTCTCGACCAACATATGGAGCTGGAGTCTCTAGTGCGAAACCGAGTTACCAAAGGGAGGAGAAACAGATTGTTCAACCAAAGATGGCAACTCCACCTTACATGGCGAGCCAAGTTGCCAAGGGCAGGACTGATGCTACTACTTCAAGGGTCCGCGATGTGCGGTGCTTTAAATGCCAAGGGAGAGGGCATTATGCAAACGAATGTCCCAACAAGAGAACCATGATCTTACTAGAAAATGGAGACATAGAATCAGAGGAAGAAGAAGACATTTCTGATTCACCATCAACGGAAGATCATTTGGAGTTACCAAACGCTGGTGAGTTAATGGTGACAAGAAAATCGCTTAGTGTGCTAACTAAGCCCGAGGAGCTGGAACAAATGGAGAACTTGTTTCACACGAGATGTCTGGTGCAAGGCAGGGTGTGCAGCCTCATTGTTGACGGAGGAAGCTGTGCGAATGTGGCAAGTGAAACAATGGTGAAGAAGCTTGGATTACAAGTAAGAAAACATCCTAAACCTTACAAGCTTCAATGGCTTAACAATAATGGGGAGTTGAAAGTGAACAGCCAGGTGATGGTCCCTATATCAATCGGCCAGTATGAAGATGAGGTCTTGTGTGATGTAGTACCTATGGAAGCCGGTCACATATTGCTTGGGAGACCATGGCAGTTCGACAGAAGGGTGACCCATGATGGCTTCACCAACCGCTTCTCCTTTGAGTACAAGGGCCGCAAGTCCACCTTGGTTCCTCTAACGCCCCATGAAGTTTACCAGGACCAGCTGCGACTAAAGCACAAGGAGAAACAAAACATGAGCGATTTCCCAAACACCAAACACCACAAAGAAAAAGAGAGTCTGAGAGAAACTAAGCAAAAGGCCTTTGAGCGAAAAGGCGTGAGCCATTCAAACTTTTTTGTGAGGAACAGTTTAGTGAAGAAAGCTTTGCTCTCTAAACGACCTGTGCTTTTGCTTGTTTATAAAGAAGCTCTCATGAGCTTAACTGACCTTACACCGGTATTACCGAGTGAGATGATTTCTCTTTTGCAGATTTTTGAAGATGTCTTCCCCGAAGATAGCCCTAGCGGATTACCTCCAATACGAGGCAATGAGCACCAAATCGATTTTGTGCATGGATCTTCACTTCCAAACCGCCCTGCCTACAGGACCAATCCGATGGAGACCAAGGAACTTCAGAAACAAGTCGATGAGCTCATGGAGGAAGGACACATCCGCGAAAGCATGAGCCCTTGTGTTGTGCCTGTCTTACTCGTGCCCAAAAAGGATGGGAGTTGGCGAATGTGTGTGGACTGCCGCGCCATCAACAACATCACGGTAAAGTATCGCCATCCCACACCTAGGCTAGATGATATGCTTGATGAGTTGTATGGTTCAAATGTGTTCTCAAAAATAGATCTCAAGAGTGGATATCACCAAATTCGTATGAAAGAGGGTGATGAATGGAAAACTGCTTTTAAGACTAAACATGGTTTATATGAGTGGTTAGTAATGCCTTTTGGATTAACTAATGCACCCAGCACCTTCATGAGATTAATGAACCATGTCTTGAGAAATTTCATTGGGCACTTTGTTGTGGTTTATTTTGATGATATCCTGGTCTATAACAAAGGATTAGATGAGCATATTCAGCATCTAGGATCGGTTCTAAGTATTCTTAGAAAGGAAAATTTGTTTGCCAACCTTAAGAAGTGCACGTTTTGTACAGATAACCTTGTGTTCCTAGGCTTTGTTGTGAGTGCAGATGGCGTTAAGGTTGATGAAGAAAAGGTAAAAGCCATCCGCGAATGGCCTAGTCCAAAAACGGTTGGAGAAGTCAGAAGCTTCCATGGACTAGCTGGGTTCTATCGAAGGTTTGTGAAAGACTTTAGCACCATAGCTGCCCCACTCACGGAAGTGATCAAGAAAGAGGTCGGATTCAAATGGGAAACCGTACAAGAAGAAGCGTTCCAAGCCTTGAAAGAGAAGCTTACTCACGCCCCACTCCTTTCATTACCAAATTTTATGAAAGCATTTGAAATTGAATGTGATGCTTCAGGTGTAGGGATTGGAGCTGTCTTGATGCAAGACAAGAAACCCATCACTTATTTCAGTGAGAAGCTAGGAGGAGCCACTCTGAACTACCCAACTTATGACAAGGAGCTTTATGCCTTAGTACGAGCCTTGCAAACATGGCAACATTACTTGTGGCCCAAGGAGTTTGTGATTCACACTGATCACGAGTCCCTCAAGCATTTAAAAGGGCAACACAAGCTCAACAAGAGGCATGCTCGATGGGTTGAATTCATAGAAACGTTTCCTTACGTGATTAAGTACAAACAAGGTAAGGCCAATGTTGTTGCTGATGCCCTTTCTCGAAGGTATGTCTTACTTTCTACTTTGGAAGCTAAGTTGTTGGGATTTGAACAACTTAAAGGCATGTATGAAACCGATTCTGATTTTCAAGAGGTTTATAAATCTTGCGGAAAATTTGCTCATGGAAAATATTTTAGGCATGAAGGATTCTTATTCTTTGAAAATCGTTTTTGTGTGCCTAATTGTTCTCTTCGAGAGTTGTTTGTAAGGGAAGCGCATGGAGGAGGCTTAATGGGACATTTTGGAGTTGCAAAAACATTTAAGGTGATGCAAGACCACTTTCATTGGCCGCACATGAAGAAAGATGTGGAAAGAATTTGTGAAAGGTGTGTCGCATGCAAGCAAGCTAAATCGAAAGTCCAGCCTCACGGTTTGTATACTCCCTTACCTATCCCTACACAGCCTTGGAATGACATTTCTATGGATTTTGTGCTTGGTTTGCCTAAGACTAGAACTGGTCGAGATTCTATCTTTGTTGTTGTGGATAGATTTTCGAAAATGGCACACTTCATTCCATGTCACAAAACTGATGATGCATCACATATAGCTGATCTGTTCTTTAAAGAAATAATTCGTCTACATGGGATGCCAAAAACAATTGTTTCGGATAGGGATACTAAATTTCTGAGCTATTTTTGGAAAACTCTTTGGTCTAAGCTAGGTACTAAGCTGTTGTTTTCAACTACTTGTCACCCTCAAACTGATGGCCAAACTGAAGTGGTTAATAAAACCTTGTCTACTCTACTTCGTGCATTAATCAAAAAAAATTTGAGAACTTGGGAAGAGAGTCTACCACATGTTGAGTTTGCATATAATCATTCGGTGCATTCTGCTACTAAATACTCTCCTTTTCATATCGTTTATGGATTTAATCCATTGTCTCCTTTGGATCTAATCCCTTTGCCTTTAAGTGAAAGAACTAGCATAGATGGGAAAAAAAGGCTGAGCTTGTTAGGCAGATCCACGAGAAGACCAAAAGGAACATTGAGGAGAAGACCAAGCAGTACACAAAGCAGGCCAACAAAGGGAGGCGTAAGATGGTCTTTGAGGAAGGAGACCACGTGTGGGTTCACTTGAGGAAAGAGAGATTTCCCGCTGAAAGGAAGTCAAAGCTCATGCCTAGAATTGATGGACCATTCAAAATCACAAAGAAGATTAGCGACAATGCTTACCAACTTGATCTTCAAGGTAAGTACAATGTGAGTTCAAGCTTTAATGTTTCTGACCTAGTTCCTTTCATTGCAGATGAGCCGGATTTGTGGTCAAATCCTCTTCAAGTGGGAGGGGATGATGTGATCATAGATGGCACCAAGGAGAATGAGCATGAACCTGACGTTGAGGCTGTGAAGGAATCAATGGACGAGCTGGTAGCTGAAGGAGAGCTTGAACCCGAGGAGGCATTGCTAGTGCCGACTGGTCCCATGACCCGATCCAAAACCAAGAGACTTCAAGAAGCCTTAAACGGACTAGTTCATCAAGTCACATGGACCGGCCCTGTTGGAAATGTAGGACTCAACCAGCAAGACAAAAACGAATCAGTTGGAGCTGTTGGGCTCAATCAGCATGACCAAACCATTCTGGTTTGTATTCAAGCCCAAAACAAAACCTTTAAAAACAACACCCAAAACCAGCAGCCCAGCCCTTGTGTTTCTTTGCTTATGTGAAGTGCACAGCCCAAAACAATTCCCACAAAATCCAATATCTTAGCCCAGCAACCAGAACTAATTTTCCCTTGTTTTTGTGAGTCTCAAAGCCCAAAACACAAGACCATCAGGTTTCATGATCCAGCTAATACCCAAAACTGTTTGATGGTTTCTAGAAGGTGTGATCACAAAAAACAGCACTGTAGCTACGGAGGTACTGTAGCAGGCGCCCACAAAACCTTGCAAGTTGCTTGTTTGATCAGTTTGTCAACTTAAGTTGTTTTCATATTTTCCTTAAATCATGTAACATGTTTTTCTTGTTTAAACTCAACCTGAGTTAGTAGTTACCTCTAGTTAATTTCGTTTGCTATATGTAATGAGAAAAACCATGTGAAATATAACAAACTTTTTATCTAAAAACTGAGTGCAAACTCTCTTGTTCTTCTTGAGCAAAAATCGATCTTGGTGAGTAACATCCTTGGTCAAATCGATTAGTAGTGTGTCATATCTGCTAGTCAAAAATCGATCCATTTGGTGTGTCATATCCAAAGGGATCACTTGTATATCAAAGGATTTCCACCTCCTTTGTGTGACTCTTCACTCCACACCCTTTGTTCTTAGATACCTCACGGTCTCAAGGAAGCAAAGCCTATCCTCTTGCCAACCTTCAAGTGCCGATCTTAGGGAGATCATATCAGCTTCAAGGAATCTCTCATGCTCTGCCTCACTCCACTTTTCTCTCTGCTTAGTTACTGTGTACGGCTTCCTAACCTTCAAGAACAATGCACGTAGAGGTCAGACAAATATGAAAAAACCTTCTCACACGATGAAATTTGTCTTCTCAGTTGTTAACAAAACATATACCTTAACAGCGTTTTCAATCCAATTACTGCTGGTTTCGGGATTTGTTCCTTCATTTGAATTGCAACTTCCATTTTCTACATTGCTGCTTAGTTGCTCACTTCGATCCTAGAGTAAAAAACCCATTGAATTTAAACGGCTTGTAAAGCAACAATAAAACCATCAATTCACATTTTTTTTCTTCAAGTTCTTCCAAAAAAGATATTATTTTCATATACAATCTACTCCTTCGAAATTCGATAAGCTTCACTAACTACTCTTAATTCATCAATCTGTTTTCCAAAGAAGAAGTTAACTTAATTCGATAAGCTTCACTAACTACTCTCTTCGCTTAATATCCTGAGTGAACAGAACAAATCCTACTCTCAAATTAGACCAAAATACTCGTTAACACTACTAAATTTGGATGAGCTACAAAATTTCCAACAATCAAAGACCCAATTGAAGAACCAAAATTGAGATTTCAAATTTAGGTGAAAGACGGGGAAACCTGATTCCGACGCCGCTGAAGAGAGCGTCGGGATCTCTGGAAGAAATCATGGCAACAGGCGGGGGATCGGAAGAGGCAGGTGAAGAAGATTCGGCATCCCCACGAAGGGGAGCGACGGAGGAAGAGGGTTGTGGAGAAGATGGATCTATCAGATTTGGTGTTAGGAAAATCGAGAAGAAGAAACAGAGGGAAAAGTAGAAGACAATTAAGGAAGAAATTGTTTTGGAGCAGAAGAAGAAAACCCTCGAGGGAGAAGAGGAAGAAGAAGAAAGAGGCGGAAGTGGTAGTGGTGGAGAGAGAGTGAAGTGCGAAGCTCTCCATCGCCGGCGATTAGAGAAGAAGATGAGGAGGAGGAGAAGAACAGAAGGAAGGAGGCGAACTGGAGAAGAAGAGAAGAAGAATATCGAGAGAGAGAGAGAAAGATGAGAAGGTTTTGGAGAAGGCAAAAATATCGAGAGAAAGAAATGCAAAGTAATTAACTAAACAGTCGCAAATCGGTCGCAAACGAAAAATATGAGAGCCAAAAAATTGCCGCCTGATATTTCACAAAAATCCTTGAATATTTCTAAAATTTTTATAAAATAGTCGCAAAATGGTCGCAAAATAGTCACAAAATTTTGCGACCATTTTAAATTTATACCCTAAACCCTAAACTTTCAATCTTTCTTATTCTAAATATGACTTTATAATCATTTTTTATTTTAATTCTAACACTACAACTCTAATATTTAAACAGTAAACTAATATATGGTAATTAAATTTTAAAAAATTTCAATCTTTCAAAATCATTCCATATAAAACACATATACACTTACTACATTTTTGAGAATATACAAACATAAGTTTAAAAATATTGGAATTTAAAAGTTTTTTCTCTATTATCATGATTCTATGTATATAGTAGTTCAAATCTATGTAAAAACGTACAAATTAACATATTTACAATTCAATATTGATCATTTTTTAAAAAAAATCGAGTGGAGTTGCTAAACGGTCGCAAATTTGGGACCCTTTTGTGACTACTATTAAAAAAAATCGAGTGGAGTTGCTAAACGGTCGCAAATTTGAGATCCTTTTGTGACTACTTATACATGTTATGAGTAGAAAAAACATAAGTTTAGAATATTGAAAATTACAAGTTTTTTCCTCTAATATCATGATTCAATCTATATAATAGTTCAAATCTATATAAAACGTCTAAATTAACCTATTACAATTATATATTGATGAATTTCTTTAAAAAAATCGACTGGAGTGGCAAAAACGAAGCAAATCAGTCACAAATTTGGGACTACTTTTGCGACTACAAAGTCATACTACAAATCAGTCTCAAATTTGCGACTCTTTTGTGACTCCTCTGTTTCGTCGTTAATTTGCAACTGTTTTGCCACTGCATTGCAAGTAATCGCAAAGTAGTTGCAAATTAGTCACACTTTCGTCCCACTTTTTTGCGACAAAAAAAAGAATCACAAAAGTTGGTCACAAAAACTGTGTTTTCTTGTAGTGCAAGAAGTTCCCATTGGAGGTCGTGTCTAGAAGCATCCTTATCTTGGGCAAAGCACCACGGTAGAGGGTGCTTAGGAGAGATGCATTAGAGAAACCGTGATGAGGACATTGAGAAGTGTAGCTTCGAAACCTTTCCCATGCTTCGTTGAAGGACTCGGTTGATCTTTGGGTGAAACTAGAGATTTTGTTCCATAACTTGGCGGTTCGGGCCGGTGAGAAAAACTTAGCAAGGAAAGCTCGCTTGCAATCGTCCCAAGACGTGATGGAACCTTGAGGTAAATTCTTCTCCCATTGATGTGCCTTATCTCCAAGGGAGAATGGGAAGAGTCTTAGCTTGAAACCGTCTTCCGAGACACCGTTCATCTTGGTTAGCCCGCATATCCTATCGAATTGATCAATATGATCCAACGGGTCCTCCATAGATAGGCCGTGGAATTTGTTGCCTTGAACCATATTGATCAACCCCGCCTTCACTTTGAAGTTATTGTTCTCCACCGGAGGGGCTTGGATTCCTTGCCGGTTTTGATGAGCGTTGGCGGCATCACCCGCGCCAACTACGTTTTGAGCCCTTGGGGGATGGTTAGGGCCTCTCACTTGCCCGGCGGGTGGTGGTGGGACGTGTGGAGCTTGTCCACCTTGGGCGTGGTGGTTTCCATTACTACCATTGCCTTGTTGATTGGCAAATTGCCCGTTGTTGTTACCAACCGGCACGTCGTCTAAGTTCTCCATACCCAAACGTTCGACGTGTAGTTGTCTTTTCCTTTGTCTCCTTGCTCTAGTTTCTTGTTCCAATAAGTGAATGTCGTCATGTGCTTGAACTAGGTTGTCATCGCCTCTAGAACGGGTATGCATGCACCTATAAGATAGAGATGGTAACAAGAAGTGAAAGAGATTAGTAACAATAAATAGAAAGAAAGCTTAATCTCAAGAAGATCTAAAATCTTAATGTTGAAAGCTAAACCCAATTGGCAACGGCGCCAAATTGATAATAGGATTTTTCCTAGTCAATTACTCAACCCTACTCATGTCATTGTAGAATTTGAGGATCAATCCAAATGGGTTTTAGTATCTCAAGCACCAAGAATACATAGAACTACTTAATTCAAGCAAGGCAAGTTGTTTTTTTTGTTTAATCTAATTAGCTAATCGAATTTAGAACAAGTAACATGAACTAGCAATATTAAACGAGGATAAATGCAAAGTTAAAAAGGCGAACTCGAGGATAAGGTAATTGAAATAAGGGGATCCATGGCTAATTATTGATGTCCAAAGCTCAAGCAATACTAATCCCTATGCAAAGATCACTAATTATGACTAATCCTCTCTCAAGGCTCTAATCACCTTTGCTAATCACTAATCCAAGATCAAATTCTCATTTGTGGATAATTAATTAGCAAGCATTAAGTTTAGCAATCAATATCGACCAATAATCACTCTAGACAACTACTCTCATAGGCTAGAAATGAATATCTCATAATTAGTTCATCAAGACATTTCATCAAACACCTTGTGGGTGTGAAATCCCATTTGATCTAAATCCACTTTCTCAATCTATATTTAGCATTAAGAATACTAATCAAGAAGGGAAATCTAATAATTTAATCCTAGACATCATTAATCATCCATGAAATCACCCTAAATCTACCAAACCCTCAAATCCTAAAAGACTACTCACTAATCATGGAGAATCCCACAAATCTTATGAAGAACATGTTTAATCCCATGATTAGATGATGATTTGATTAAGGAAAGAAAGATAGAAGATGGAAATCAAGGAAAACAAACTCAGATTGCATAAAAAGTTGAAGATCTCTCTTACAAATTACTTAAAACACAATTAGAGAGGTTTTTAGCATAAGAAAATACTTGAATCCAAGAAAATTAGGTTTAGAGTATTTATATTAATGCTGGGCGGACCGGGTCAACCCGGAACAAACCAGGTACTGACCCGGTCAAATCTGGGTCATTTGGCTCGAAGGCAGGCACACCGACTAGACCAGACCGGTGTAAGGGGTCGGTGCTTAGGCTCTGTCCTCACACCGGACGGGAGCGGTCGGTGTTGGAGTCTTGAAGCAGCACGCTGGTTCATTGCACCGGATGGAAGCGGTCGGTGGGGATGTCCTGAAGCAGCACACCGGTCGGAAGCACCGGTCGGTTGAGGGATGGGTCGGTGCTTAGGCTCTGTCCTCACACCGGACGGTTGCACTGGACGGGAGCGGTCGGTGGAGCCGTATGGTTGAACGGCCAGACGGACATATCTTCAGTAGATTTGCCATATCTTTCGAACTGCATGTCCGAATGACCTGAATCTAACTCCATTGGACAGCTAACTCCTTTCTCTACAACTCCCATGAAGAACGTTGAAGCTGAATCAGACCGGAGGGTCTTCGAGACGCCTCGGGTGAACTCTTCCTTCTCTTAAGCTCAATCACTCCAATCATCCCAATTTTCTCCAAAACACCTAGAAACAAGCTCCAAAACATGCAAGACACTCTAGGACCTAGTATGAACACCCTAAACTCTAAATGAGAACAAAACACAAGAGAAATGCTATGAGATACACGCAAAAAGGGACAAAAACCGAGTCTAAATGGATGCTTAGAAGATGTAAAATATGCTACTATCACCTACCCCGAACCTTAGCCATTATTTTCGAACCTCATGCATTCTTCTCTTATTGTCTTATGTGCAGATATGTGCAAAAACGCATGAGAGGGAGGAACGACACAATTTTCAGTCACTCGAGACGAAAGGCTAGATTTATTCGGTTAAGGAGGTATCAACAACAATTAAAGCTTAAAAGTTTCCTTGGAACTCTCTTATTATTGGTAATTTTCGTCCTCCTTAAGACTCCCGTTGTAGAGAGGGATTCTCGACTTGTGTTCTTCAATAGAGAAGCTTTTCTTCATCTCTTTCTCTTTATTGTTTTCATTTAATTATTATGATGTTTCGCTCAGCTATGTCTGAGTATTTTCCTTGTTGGATATAGGGATCTCAAGGGGCTCTCATGGATCGATTATCATTAGGTTTTTAGATTAAGATATCGATTAGGGTTCTTCGTTCTATTATTATTGTTATGCATGTTTGCTTGAATTATCACCTTGCAACTGGACCTAAGTAAATTATAACCACGAAAGTGCTGAATCTAAGTGCTTGAACTAGGGTAGGCGAGCAATTTTGCTACAAGATACGAAAGCATACTTGTAGAGTATTGTGAATGTTAATGAACTTGTTTTTATCGCGTTATCTTCTGTGTGGCTAGCAACGAAAGCTGACTAGTCAAGTAGATAGAGAATAGGTTGTTAATTCTACTATAGTAGGTTAATTATAATTTCGTGTTCGAGTTCTAGAACCAATAGATGACTTAAGTCGCTTTAAAATCTTAATTATTTGCTTGTTGATAATTCGACCTGATCCATAGAGAGTTCCCGATTGCCCAATGTTTTTAATTTATTGTTTTACACCGTTTTGCTCATTCGTTTACTTGCTTGTTTACTTACTTTTCTCGCTTAGTTTATTTTAATTCCTAGCTACGAAAATCGTGACACACAAAACCCCTCAAAAACCGATTAGGTCTAGACACAACTTAGAAATTGATAGAAATCGACATCACTCAAATCTCTGTGGATTCGAAACAGACAGCTCTGCATCATTAAGGCTCGGCAGATGAGCTCGATCTTGATAACTTTTATCTCGTCACAAGCACTTCTGAGTTTGACGAGCTGGCGGGCTAACTGTTGGGATCAGTTTTCACCTAGCCGAGATCAACTGCTAAAAATGGCTAAGTATAAGAAACGGGCCTAGCCAAACCAAGCCGAACCAAGGTGGAGACGACTAGTCTGGAACCGAGCCAGAGAAGACCAGCCTCGAACCAAACTGAACCGGAGAGGGTAAATCTCGGACCGACCCAACCAGACTCGCCTCAGACCAAGCTGGAAGAAGAAAAGGGCGAGCCCATGACGGAGCGAAACATCATGGGCGTAAGTGAATCTTTCGTGGGATGAGGCAAAAGCTTTACAGGCCGAGGCAAAATTGTACGCCAGTTGTCATGGGCCGGGCCGCATGCCCAAATCACCGTTTGCCCTAAGAGATGGATTCAAGTTGGCGGCCGCAAGGAGAAAAGGAAATCTTCTGAGAATATCTTATGAGATTCTTGCCTAGGCGGTTTATCAAGTATCTATAAAAAGGAGACGAAGTCAAAAGACAAGACACAACTTTTTACCTAAGCATAAATACTTAGCAAAATCGCATAAACACATCTTTGTACGAAAAGCTTATCAAATCGGCAATAAAAAACCATCTATGGATCTTTGTTCTCGTGTTTCTTACTTAGAATATTATGTTTCCTCAAAATTCCTTACCAAGTTTAGTTGTGCGAGTTTCGACTCCCACACATGAGTTCTGAGTAGATCTCTTAGTTAGGTTTAAGGGATTCAATGAGCTTCATGAATCGATATTGATTTAATGATGGGTTAAGGATATTTTTATGGTTCTTCATCTTTACTTATTCATTAATGCTGATTGCTTTACCCCAGATCTAGTTATATGATATTAGGTAGTTAGAGCCTCAAAATTGTTGAATCTTTTACATCAACTAGTGTTTGATGAGCTAAGCATCATAGGCTTCCAAAAGTTGACAAATGGAGTTTGGTGAACAGTTGAAACTTTGGCATATTTATGCTTGTTTAACTATCTGATAAGCTTCCAAAAGTTGATTTATTAAGTTGATTAGACATAGAGGTTGGAGCCACTAGAGTGCAAAGATCTTACATATGTGTTTTTTTTCAAGACGGTCCTTATCATCCCTGCATATCATATATATCTTATCTTTGATTGATTCTCTACGAATAACCCTAAGACCTAACGCTTTCTCATCATCGTTTACAACGTTTATTTTAATTACTATTTATTGACGTTGTTTTGTTCTATCTTGATCTGATTCTAATAGGTTTGAAGCGTGATAAGGTTTAGGCCAATTCATGTGGATTCGATCCCTAAGTACTGATTTGATTGCACTTGCAGCTGTCATAGGGTTAAAACCTGACCCACATCAATTATGCATAGTCTCTTTATGAAACTGCCACGGCATTCCTAGCAATAGATATCCTACTTTCATAAGAACCACATCACACACCACATGATCACTATACTTGCTCACACTTAATGGAATGGTTGCTTGGTCCGCAATCCTCAGCCCGGTCTCATCATTAAGCCATCTCAACCGATACGGTCTTGGATGCTTGGTCATCCTAAGACCTAGCTTATCAACCATAAACCTGCTAGCTACGTTAGCACATGGACCTTCATCAATAATCAAACTACATACCTTGTTTTTCATGGTACATCTTGTATGAAAGATGTTCTCACTTTGAACGGTCTCCAGATTTACTAAGGCACTCAATGCTCTCCTGATCACAAGCAGCCCTCCTATGTATGGATTCTCAATTTCATCCTCGGGCTCAGCTGGTTCATCATCTTCTAGCTAATCTTGGGACAATGATCATAACTCGCTAGTTTGGGCATTCTCTTCCTACGTTCCCTCTGCCCTGACATTTAAAGCATGTAATATCTCTAGTTCTTGAAGAGCTAGGGAACTTCCCTTGCTCTGGTTGAGTAACTTTTTGAACCGAGACTCACTCTCTAAGGTCTTGCCTTTCTCAAATGTCTTTGGCAGTTGGAGATTCCATGTTAAGTTGGTTCTGTAACTACTGGTATTAGTGATCTTGCATTTGATGTGCTGCTCAGTGACATTTTCTTTGTGTAGTTGTCAACTTATGAGTCATGTATGTGAGTCATATAGGTGAGTCACATTTATGTGAGTCACATGTGTTAGTCATATATGTGAGTCACATATGTGTGAGTCACATATGTGTGAGTCATATATGTGAGTCACATATGTGTGAGTCACATGGGTTAGTCATATGGGTTAGTCACATTTTGATAGATATTTGTAAACAACTTGTGTTGCAAATTAGATAGTTGTATTTCTCTATAAATATGTGATGTAAACAACAAAGAAATAATAACAACAAGAACATATTCATCACAATTCTCTCTTACTCAAAATCGTTTATCTCTCTCTCTTGTTCTTGATACTTAAAGAAGTGTTCTTCATATTTAAACTCTTTTTCTTCATACTCATACTCTAAATTTCTACATGGTATCAGAGCATCAAAGCTCTTGAAGTCCTAATTTCCGCAAATATACTCTGTTTTTTGCTCTCTTTATCTTTCAAAAATCATCAATGGAGAATCATAAGCAAATAACTCTACCAGTTGTTCTTAAGGGAGACAACTTTCTTTTGTGGTCAAGAACCACACGAACTGCTCTAAGAAGCCGTGGTCTATGGGAGCACATAGTTGGTTCTCAAGAAGTGTCCACGGACAAGGAGGAAGCCGAGGCTGGTAAAGGAGAAGTGGAGGCCCCAATCAAAGCCAGATCCAGTAAAGGGGATTCCAAGTGGATCCAAGAGGACCAGCTTGTTCTTGCGGTCCTTCATAGCTCTTTGGAGCCATCTATCCTTGCAGCTTACTCATATGCTGAAACTGCAAAGGAGTTATGGGACACTCTCTCGGGTGTCTATGGTAATACCTCAAATCTTAGTCGTATTTTTGAGGTAAAGAAGGCGATAAATGATCTCCAACAAGAAGGGAATCCATTCAAGACCTTGTTTGGAGACTACAGAACGTTGTGTGCTGAATTGGAGATGCTGAGACCTCCTACCACAGAACTGAAAGAGATGATGGAGAGGCGAGAGCAGGATCAAGTCTTTAGCCTCCTTCTCACTCTAAATGGATCGTTCAAAGGGTTGATCCACCATATTTTAAGGTTTGAGAAGCTTCCAACCTTGAATGAAGTATGTATGATGATCCAAAAAGAAGAAGGATCAAAAGGTCTCTTTCAAGGGACAAGTGAGACTGCTCATGTAAGCCAAGGGGCTTATTAACAAGCAGATAGAAGAAATGTTGTGTGTGAGAATTGCAAGGCAAGAGGTCACACCAAGGATAATTGTTGGGCATGCGAACATTGCAAGATCAAAGGTCACACCAAAGAGAAGTGCTGGACTCTTTATCCGCATTTGAAAAACATGAGGCAGAGAGGCATAGGTCAGACATCTAGAGGACGTGCTGAGATTGCCAATACTAGTGGTGATGAGATGGTTAGAAAGTCAAACCTGGAAACCTTCTTCAAATCCATCACAAAGCTCAAAGAATCCGGTAAAGGCTTATTTACCTCTAAAACTCATAAGCCTATTATAGTTTATTCTGGTGCTTCAGATCATATGATTAGTGATGCTAAGCTGATTAGTAATGTTAAACCTCATTATGGAAAGGTTACAATTGCTAATGGGGAGGATATTCCAATTAGAGGAATCAGAAGTTTAGAACTGTTTGAAAGGAACACAACAGCTATGTATATGCTCGAATTCTCTAATAACTTGGTATATGTTCAGAAAGCAACAAAGGATCTTGATTGCTTGGCTGTGTTTAGTCCTGATAATGTGTGGTTTCAGGATAATAAGTCAGGAAAAAGGATTGGCGAAGGATGCGCCAAGGATGGTCTCTGTGTTTTGAATAAAGTTGATAGTGTTGCTGCTCCTCGTTCAGCTCTAAGTTATGTTTCCTCCAGCTCAGTTTGGCATGCTCGTCTTGGTCACCCACACTCCAAGGCTCTCCATCTCACCTTACCAAACCTGACTCAAGATCATCAAGAGTGCGAAGCTTGTATTCTAGGAAAACATTGTAGAACTGTTTTTCCGGAATCATCTACGGTCTATGGTGATTGCTTTAGTCTCGTTCATTCGGATGTATGGACTGCACCTTGTGCTTCTCGTGATCAATACAAGTATTTTGTTTCCTTTATTGATGAGAAATCCAAATACACGTGGGTGACTCTTATGCCATCAAAGAGCCACGTATTTGAGGCGTTTTCAAAGTTCTACAACTACGTTTCTACACAGTTTGGAGCTAAGATTAAGGTCTTGAGAAGTGATAATGGAGGGGAATACATAACTGGTCAGTTTAAAGAGTTGTTTCGATAAAGAGGGGATTGTTCATCACACATCTTGTGCCTACGCAAGAATAGGCATCTCATGAAGGTTGTTAGGACAATGATGTTTGACAAAAGTGTCCCAAAGCAGTATTGGGGAGACGCAGTGATTACTGCATGCTATTTGATCAATAGGCTGCCAACCAATACTCTTGGTGGGGTGTCTCCATACGAGGTATTAAACAAAACTAAACCGAGTATTAATCACCTTAGAGTATTTGGATGTGTGTGCTATGTGTTTGTACCAGAAGCTCAGAGGAACAAACTAGAGCCCAAGAGCATAAAATGTATGTTTGTTGAGTACTCCTCTACTCAGAAAGGATACAAATGCTACAATCCAGAAATAAGACGGGTGTATGTGTCAAGGGATGTCAAGTTTAATGAAGAAGAAAGTTATTTCAGTGAAAAGAACTGGGATAACTTGAAGGATATGGCATCTCCTGGATTTGATCAAGCCTCTACCCTAAAGTTCATACTTAATGGTGTTGGTGAACTAATAGGACAGAATGAGACACCCACAGCCGAGTCTCATGATGAAGAAAGAAGGAATAACAATGTAGAGACCTCCACTCAAGAATCGGCTACAACAGGTGAAAAGGGAGAAACTCAAACAAATGGTTCAACTTTGGAAGCTGAAGATTATGAAGAAGAAAATACTCAAGAAGTTGCACCCCCACCTCTTAGAAGGAGTGAAAGGATCAAATTTGGTCCAGATAATTGATATATCATGGTTTTTACCCATTTTAAGCCATGATATAAGTCCGTTTTATAGAGTCTTTCTATTATTTTGGAGTCTTTTAGAGTTTTTTACAGGTTTTAGCACGTTTGGAGCATAATTGGAGATATTGGAGTTTTTGGGAGTATTTTGGAGCAAAACAGAAGCTTGTCTAGCTGAGTACCCGATTTAGAGTCTCAGTATCGATCGACACTACCCTAGTATCGGTCGATACTCATTGCAGCAAGACAGAAGTCGCGATTTTTATGAAGAGTTGAAGAATTGCAAAATTGCCCAGAAGACTTTGATAATTGCAATAAACCCCAAAACGTGTTTTAGGTTATTAATTAGGATTTTGAGCCACTTTTAGACGACGTTTTTTTATTACGCTTGATTGATCGGAGTTTTGTGAGAGAGCTTTCTGAGGGAGACAAGTCTGAGACTCTGTTCGTCCGAGAGAAGATTTTCGAACCCTCTTGTTACTCTCCTTTTTATTATTTATTTGAGTATTATTTCAGCCATGTTTATTGTTTCAATTATCATGTCTGAGTAGTTCTCTTGTTAGGTTCAGGGTTCTCTTAAGGGTTTTCTCTGAATGTTAGGTTAATTGAATAATTAGGATTCACCATCTGAATTAGTTCTTCGCCCCATGTTGTTCTCAAAGCTGATTCTAGACTGATCACCTAGAACTTAGATCTTAGGATAATTGGTTAGGCACGAGAGTGCGATTAGTTACCTGACAGAACCTAGAGTGAGCAAAATAACAATTCGCAAAGAGAGTTGGTTTAGTTGTTTTGTGAACAAATCAAACTTGAACTGAAAGCTGGTTTAGACTTTAGGATTCGCAAAGAGATTTGGAATTCTAGGATTTAGACTTAGATAGTTTTCGCAACGAGAGTTGGTCAGCTATACTTTAGTGATTTGAGTTCAAGAACCGCGCTAAAACTGAATCATGTTAGTTAGTTTACCAGCATTCATGGAATTCTTGAGAAATACCCTGAGCCTATCTTTCTTTCCATCGATTTACAACACATTTAATTCACGCATTGCTTTAGTCTACAAACGGGAAAATCGCATAGAAAACCTTCTAACTGGCAGCTACTAACACTTTAAACCTTCAACGTTTTATAGTAACACTATAAACCCTCAACCCGTAACTTTTAACATAAAAAACCCTCGACGTGGCAACTTTGTTCGCGCCGCAAAAAATGTGACTGGAACTGTTCACTTTCCGGTAAAAGATGCTGATGTCTCATTTTATTTTTTTTATTTTTTTTTTTTTTGTCAACAACCAAATACCTAGTACGGTTCAGAAATCCAAACCGGAGGTACCGAGTTTACAAAAGTAATATCCACTAGGTAGACATGAGCACTATTTTTATCTCTTTTTTCTTTTTTCATGGGTCGATCACGGAGGTTGAAGGCGAGTGAGAGAACCCGAAGAATCGGTACCGAATCGAAAATACCCGAACCGAACCTGATCCAAATTTTTAAAATACCGGATCGGATCCTTAATTTCTATACCCAAAGAACCGAACCCGAACCGGTACAGAACCGAGAACCGAATGGATACCCGAATAACTATTCATACCGGGACACTTTTCATCCCGAGACTACTATTCACTCAGAGTCTTCTCCTTTCTCTTAGACGAGGTTGGTTCTTCTTCGTGGTTACTATTCATACTAATCCCGGGATGAATAGTAGTCTCGGGATGAATAATAGTGGTGATTGTGTCGAGAAAAGAAGTATTCTCGGGATTACGGAGTCAGTGGATGAATAGTGCTCATGTCTCGGGCTCCGTAATCCAAGGATTACTATTCATCTTTCATCTCCGGTTCGGGTTCGGTTTTTAACTTTCTTTTTTCCTTTCTCGGCACAATCACCACTACTATTCATCCCGAGACTACTATTCATCCCGGGATTACTATAAATAGTAACCACAAAGAAGAACGAACCTCGTCTAAGAGAAAGGAGACGTCCCAGTATGAATAGTTATTCGGGTATCCATTCGGTTCTCGGTTCGGTACCGGTTCGGGTTCGGTTGCCATTTTTACCGGAAAGTGAACAGTTCCAGTCACATTTTTTGCGGCGCGAACAAAGTTGCCACGTTGAGGGTTTTTTATGTTAAAAGTTATAGGTCGAGGGTTTATAGTGTTACTATAAAACGTTGAAGGTTTAAAGTGTTAGTAGCTGCCACTTAGAAGGTTTTCTATGCGATTTTCCCGTCTACAAACTATTGGTTTAGCTTAATTCTAATCTTTATAATCTATTGAGCGATATCTGGAGTTCTTGTGTTCAACCCCTAACTATACTGCAAGCTTTAGTACTTTTTAGGGTATTAATTTGAGCATATCAAATTTGGCGCCGTTGCCGGGGACTCAATTTTGCCTAAATCATCTAGTATCGATCGACACCCTAGTGGTATCGGTCGACATTAGTCGCGTTTATTTTAGTTACTTACGTTCTTGATCTTTCGTGTTTCAGGTGTATGCCTACTCGAGAAACCAGAAGAAACAAGAACACTCAGCTAGTTGATCTGTCAAACGAGCAGCTAGCACATTTGGAACGCACACTCAGAAAAGCAAAGAAGCCAGCGAAGATGAACAACAATCCAGTGGTTTTGATTCAGGATGAGGCTGGTACTTTCAGAGACCGAGAGGGTCAATTGTGCAATGAGAGAGGGCAGAGACTTGATGGAGATGGGAACGTTATTGCCCCTCCAGCTGTTGTGAATGCTGAGAACGCTGCGGTTGAGCGTGGTAGAACAATTAGTGAATGCAACAGACCTGATCAGTTCTACGCAAATCGATCAGCGATTCGTCCTCCTGCCTTTCAGAGGAATGATTTCGAACTGAAGCCTGTCTACTACACTCTTGTAGGCCAGCACACTTTTCATGGTCTCTCTAACGAACACCCCATGGATCACATCGAGAAGTTCGCGGATTTGGTCTCTAGCATCAAATGCAATGGAGTGTCCTACGACTTTCTGTTCTGTAAGCTTTTCTCATACTCTCTAGGTGGGGATGCTTCTTATTGGCTCAAGCAACTACCAGCTGGGTCATTGACTACGTGGGACGAGACTAAGACTGTTTTCCTGAACAACTTCTATGACGATGCGAGATCAGAAGAGTTTAGGAATAAGATTTCCCAGTTTTCTCAGGGAATGACAGAGGTTTTCAAGGCTGCTTGGGGAAGATTCAGATCGTATCAGAGGGATTGTCCACATCATGGATACACTATGGTTCAGTTGCTGAGTTTCTTTTTCAGAGGGATCGACTGGAGGTATCAGATGGCGCTGGACTCTGCTAGCAATGGTAATTTCTTTACCAAATATCCTGACGATGCTTACCAGTTGATTGAGAATTTTGCGTCTAGCAATAGCACAAAGAGTGCTGACATGGAGCGTAAGAAACTGGCTGGTGGTATGGAAGGTTCACAGATTGCTGAGGTGCATGCGAAGTTGGATTCGGTGCATAATTTGCTGGTGAGCAAGCAGCAGAAGGCAGTTCACTTTGCTGATGATATCGAGGTTTTCAATGAGGATGAGGTAGAGGATGTTAACTACATTGGTGGCTCTGGCTTTCAAGGTCAGAGGAATCAATACAACAACCGAAATTTCAACAACAATTTTCAGCAAGGGGGATTCAAGTCTGAGGCTAATCAAGATGGTTCTGGATCGAATCAGTTTAACCAGAAACCTTTTCAGAGTAGTGGTTACACGAGGAACTATGGGAATTCATCTTATCAGCAAGTACATGCTAAGAATTCTGAGAGTAAGATCTAAGCTATGCTTGAGCAGCTGGTTCAAGGGCATGATAAGATGACGGTGAGCTTCAATGGGAAGTTGGATGATCTTTACACAACCTTCAATGGAAGGATCGAAGCGCTCAGTATGAGTCAAAAGAAGTTGGAAATTCAGGTTGCTCAAACTTCAGAAGCTGTGAAAAGGCAAGAGGGTGTTCTTCCAGGTAGAGGAGAAAACCCAAGGAGGGAGCACGTCAATGCAATCACTCTAAGGAGCGGAAAAGAGGTGAATGCAGGGGTTAAGGATGCATCACCTGCAGAGATTTTCGTCGATCTCATCAATGAGGATTCTGAAATCCCGACGGTATCGATCGATACACCTCAGTGTCGGTCGATACAAGTTAAAATCTTGCGACGAGACAACTCCAAGGCCCCAGTGTCGATCGACATTCCTCAAGCATCGCTTGACACTGAGACTACGGCAGAGAAGACACCTAAGACTACGAATGTAGTGCCTAAGGTGGTTCAAGAACGAGTTTATATACCGAGGATACCTTATCCTAGAGCTGTTGGGAAGACTACGAAGGAAGTGGAAGACGCTAGATGCAAGCAGATATTGGACAGGTTGATTGTCGAGCTTCCTTTCCTCGATGTTATTAAGACCTCCCCAGCTTTCAGAAGATATGTCAAGAAGATGGTGTCTAGCAACATGAACCTTGAAGAAGGATGCGTGATGCTTACTCAGGAGTGCAGTGCAATCTTAACTAACATAATTCCAAAGAAACTTCCGGATCCAGGGAGCTTTGTGTTGGATTGATCTATATTCACCGAAAGGTTCGGGCGTTCTCTATGTGATCTTGGCTCAAGTGTGAACCTCATGCCGTATTCAGTTGCCAAGAGGATGGGTATGACTGATTTCACGCCCACCCGGATATCTTTGATACTTGCTGATCGCTCAGTGCGACTTCCAGAGGGGTTACTCGAAGATGTTCCTTTTAAAATCGGGAATTGCTTGATCCCGACTGATTTCATTGTCTTGGAGTATGATGCTGAACCCAGAGACCCCCTTATCCTGGGTAGACCATTCCTTGCCACAGCTGGTGCATTGATAGATTGCAGGAATGGGAAGATAGATCTCAACATAGGTGATTTGGTCATGACCTTTAACATGGAAAAGATGATGAAGAGACCGACTATCGATGGGCAGACTTTCTTCGTAGATACTTTCACGGATATTGCTGAAGAGTACTTCATGGAGATGCATCCTGAGGATCCGTTAGAGAGAGTACTGGTTTGTTCAGCTGAATCTGAAGTGTTCTTAAGAAAAGAGGCTGATGGTTACTCGAAGATGTTCGACACTGCACCATCAGCTCCTAAGGTGGAACTCAAACCACTTCCAGCCAATCTGAGGTATGTTTTTCTTGGTCCTAGTTCCACATACCCTGTGATTATTAATGCTTCTTTGAACAACGCAGAGGTTGCCTTACTGCTGAGCAAGCTGCGCATGTATCGCAAAGCTCTTGGCTATTCTCTTGATGACATTTCAGGTATATCACTGGATCTGTGCATGCATAGGATTCATCTTGAGGACGAGTCAAATTCTACAATTGAGCATCAGAGAATGCTGAATCCAAATCTGAAAGAAGTGGTTAAGAAAGAGGTTATGAAGCTCTTGGATGCAGGGGTTATCTACGCCATCTCGGACAGTTCTTGGGTTAGTGCGGTGCATGTTGTTCCTAAGAAAGGAGGGATAACTGTGGTGAAGAATGAGAAAGATGAGTTGATTCCTACTAGGACTATCACCGGGCATCGAATGTGTATTGACTACCGGAAGTTAAACGCGGCTACAAGGAAAGATCATTTCCCATTGCCTTTCATTGATCAGATGTTAGAGAGGTTGGCTAGTCATCCCTACTACTGTTTTCTCGATGGGTATCGAGGTTTTTTTCAGATTCCGATTCATCTAGATGATCAGGGGAAGACGACTTTTACATGTCCTTATGGCACATTCGCATACAAGAGAATGCCATTTGGATTATGTAATGCTCCAGCTACTTTTCAGAGATGCATGATGTCTATCTTCACAGACATGATTGAGGATTTTATGGAGGTGTTCATGGATGATTTTTCAGTATATGGATCATGTTTCAAGGACTGTTTGGATAACATGTCCAAAGTGCTACAGAGGTGCGAGGAGAAACACTTGGTCCTTAATTGGGAAAAGTGTCACTTTATGGTTCAGGATGGCATCGTTCTTGGGCATAGAGTTTCTGAAGCTGGGATCGAGGTTGATAAGGCTAAGATTCAGGTTATGACAGGTCTGCCACCACCGACTTCTGTGAAAGATATAAGGAGTTTTCTGGGCCACGCTGGGTTTTACAGGAGATTTATTAAGGTAACCCGCCCACTCACCGCCCTGTTATGCAAGGAGACACGATTTGATTTCACACCAGAGTGTCTTGCGGCCTTTGAAGAGATTAAGAAGGCATTAGTGAGTGCTCCTATTGTGCAACCTCTAGATTGGACATTGCCTTTCGAGATTATGTGCGACGCCAGCGATTTTGCTGTGGGTTCTGTTCTGGGTCAGCGGAAGGATAAGAAGCTGCATGTCATCCATTACGCCAGCAAAATATTGGACGATGCTCAGAGGAACTACATCACAACACAGAAGGAATTACTTGCGGTGGTTTTCTCTTTCGATAAATTTCGCCCTTATTTGATTGGGAGCAAAGTGATCGTTCACACAGATCATGCTGCTCTCAAATATTTGATGCAGAACAGGATCTCAAACCTCGTCTTTGTCGTTGGGTTCTTTTGCTCCAAGGGTTTGATATCGAGATAAAGGATAAGAGAGGAGTAGATAATGGGGTTGCTGATCATCTTTCGAGGTTGAATATCGATACAGATGTACCAATTGATGATCACTTACCTGAGGAGTCCATTTACTACGTGGAAACTGGTTTCCAGAGTGGCTTCACCGAAAATCAGCAATTCCCACGAATTACAGATTTCGGTATCGATCGACACTCATCTAGTATCGGTCGATACCCGACGGTCTCTGCACATGTTTTAAATGTGGAACACCTTTGTGCTTATGAGGAGTATCTCGTTGTTGCAGCTGACTCCGATCTACCATGGTATGCTCATATTGGCAACTTCCTTGCTGCCAATGCAGAGCCAACGCACCTAAAGAACTATGCCAAGAAGAAATTTCTGCGCGACATGAGGCACTACTTTTGGGATGAGCCTTACCTATATAAGCATTGTTCTGATGATATCTACAGGAGATGTATTACTGAATCGGAGGTACCCGACGTTTTGTTTCACTGTCATGGTTCTGAGTATGCTGGACACTTTGCTACTTTCAAGACGGTGTCCAAAGTTCTTCAAGCAGGCTTCTGGTGGCCTACTATGTTTAAAGATGTTCATACCTTTATCTCACAGTGTGATGTGTGTCAGAGGAGAGGGAAGGTCAGTAAGAGACACGAGATGCCACATAATTTCATCCTTGAGGTTAAGATTTTTGATTTCTCGGGTATCGATTTTATGGGACCTTTTCCTTCGTCATACAAGAACCAATACATCCTAGTTGCAGTGGATTATATCTCTAAGTGGGTGGAGGCAATTGCTAGTCCAACCAACGACTCTTCGGTGGTTCTTAAGCTGTTTAAGACCATCATCTTTCCACGATTTGGCGTGTCTCGTATTGTTATAAGTGATGGTGGCAGTCATTTCATCAACATGGTTTTTGAGAAGTTACTAAGGAAGCATGGAGTGAATCATCGAGTGGCTACTCCTTATCACCCCCAGACCAGTGGGCAAGTCGAGGTCTCCAACAGGCAAATCAAGGAGATTCTGGAGAAGATAGTTTGAACCTCTCGGAAGGATTGGTCTGCGAAGTTAGACGATGCGCTTTGGGCTTACAGGACTGCTTATAAGACACCGTTGGGCACTACACCTTTTCATTTGCTGTACGGGAAAGCATGTCACCTTCCTGTGGAGATCGAGCATAAAGCAGCATGGTCTACTAAGTTGCTGAATTTTGACATCAAGCCTGCTGCTGAGAAGCGATTGATCCAGCTAAACGAGCTGTACGAGATTAGGCATCATGCCTATGAGAACTCGAACCTGTACAAAGAGAGGACTAAGGCGTACCACGACAGGAAAATCATCGACCGGATTTTCAAACCTAATGATCAGGTACTTCTGTACAACTCTCGTTTGCATTTGTTTCCTGGTAAATTGCGTTCTCGTTGGTCAGGTCTTTTCACTGTCACGGAGGTTAGACCACATGGTGCACTTGTCCTGCGTAATCCATCTGGCGAGGAGTTCACTGTCAATGGACAGAGGGTGAAACACTACATACGGCGAACTGAGATCCCATACGGACACATAATGCCTCTAGATGATGCACCCGCTGNGAGCATAAAGCAGCATGGTCTACTAAGTTGCTGAATTTTGACATCAAGCCTGCTGCTGAGAAGCGATTGATCCAGCTAAACGAGCTGTACGAGATTAGGCATCATGCCTATGAGAACTCGAAGCTGTACAAAGAGAGGACTAAGGCGTACCACGACAGGAAAATCATCGACCGGATTTTCAAACCTAATGATCAGGTACTTCTGTACAACTCTCGTTTGCATTTGTTTCCTGGTAAATTGCGTTCTCGTTGGTCAGGTCTTTTCACTGTCACGGAGCTTAGACCACATGGTGCACTTGTCCTGCGTAATCCATCTGGCAAGGAGTTCACTGTCAATGGACAGAGGGTGAAACACTACATACGGCGAACTGAGATCCCATACGGACACATAATGCCTCTAGATGATGCACCCGTTGCCTGAATGGTAGTACAGTCAAGCTAATGACGTTAAACAAGCGCTTGGTGGGAGGCAACCCACTGGTGAGTCTGTACATATCCTTTTCCTTTCTTTTTGTTTTTAGTTTTGTGTTTCGTTGTGTCGCGTGAAACAGATTCGGACGACCAATATCGATCGACACATCCCAGTGTCGGTCGACACCCTCCATATGCCAGAGTTACACCAACTTGCTACGAGTATCGATCGACACTATCTAGTATCGGTCGATACCCACCGCGCAGGTAAGTTTCCTTATAAACCCTACGGTTTTTCTCTTATGCCTCACAACTCCCATTGACCGACACAACCTTTTTTTTCACCAAAAATCACCAAATCTTCGTTTCTCAACCCTTTTGAGTGATTTTTGTGCCTATTCCGTGCGGTTTTTCGTGCTCAATCTCTTTCTCTCATTCATTCTAACGATCTACTAGGTATGTAACACGAATTTTCACATTTTCAATCCATGCACCAAGTTTAGATTTTCGATTTTTAGGCCCTTAGAACTCGTTTTTCTGGATGACTATCACTTGATTATTGTGTTCTAGGCCTAGTCGAACCTTGCCTTACAACTCATTACTCTTGGTTTGCAATTTTGAAATTTTCGGATTATGTGTTCTTCGTGACTGCTCGATACTTGTCTTAGTATCGATCGATACCACCTTGGTATCGGTCGATGCTAACCTTCTACCTTGTCCGAGTTTGTTGTGTTTGAGAGAGATGTTGGATTTATGATGTGTTTCGCGTTTGTTAATGATGCAGATGCCACCTCGCAAGAAGCCACGTGCCGATGATGCCTCGAGCTCTAACCCACCTAGCTGCGATCGTCCGACTGAGTACTGTTTGGGCCAACATGTCAAGATCTTCGATGGTCTAACCTGGAACAGAGGGGTCGTAAAGGCTTGCCTTACCAACGACCGTTACTTGGTGCGGATCAACGGTGCGCAGGAGGATATTACTCTCTCCCATACTTACCTACGCGACATCCATGCACCACCTCCACCTCGTCCTGCCTCCCCAGTCGCTCCTAGCGCAACATGTAGGCCTCCTTGGCCTAAGATCAGCGAGAAGGCCAAGATCCGCTTGACCGATGATTACGAGGGCTCCGATAAGGAGATTACAGAGAGCCGGGCTTGCACGCACAGGCCTATTTCCGAGGAGTGGGACGACTATGACTCCATTTTCTACAACGCCTAGCAGGAGGTTGATGTGCGCCCCACTCAATTTGTGGACACGCATGCTATGCGACAGCTGGGCTTTGACATAGAGCTTGATGGTTTGATCAGGAAGATTGGACTGGGGACGATGCCTACGCAGCAATATGACTTATACCTCGACTTAGTCCACCCGTTCCTCGCGTCTGTTCGCGTCTACTACACTAGTGAGCCTCCAGTGACTGCACATCAGGGTGTGCTGACGTTCCTGATTTGCGGTGTGCGTTACATGATTTCTTTCCAGGAGCTATGCGACATATATGGGTTTAACAGAGATTTCTCGAGGTGTGAGCTTCCTCGCAGGTTCTTGGGCATTCTGGTCTCACTTCGGGCACGGGGTCTACGACTGCAAGACCACCACACAGATGGATGTGCGTCATCCTGTCCTGCGCTGTCTTGTTAGGATCTTGAGCAACACCTTGTTGTGCAAGATGGAGCCTAACAAGATGCGGGTGACTGAGCTGATTGTGTTGTCCATTGGGATCAGGGACATTATTGAGGATGAGGCGTATGAGTGGCCTGAGATGGACCTGGCGGTCAACTTAGGTGCCGTCTTTGCGCACCACTTGGAGTCGTTGAAGGTGAAGCCTTTTACCGGACGTGGCAAATCTTATAGGACAACAGGTCGCCTGAAGACTGAGACGGTAGGCAGTCTCCTCACTCCCATCTTTCTGCACCTTGGGATTGGTACTACTAGCTCCTCGATAGTGACATCCCGCGAGCTTATGGACCTAGCGCACCTGGAGCACCTGCGCTGGCTGAAGCCGGATAGGCGTTGGGTTTTCAGCACTTCTACTGGGGACTATCTGGTTCAGCTCCCCAACACCGATCTGACGGACATTGGCGGTGATCCTGCTCAGCTACTCTTCGCGCCTGCCACTGCTAATATGGAGCCTGCACCGATCACTCGACGTCGAGGCTCCGCTATAGAGCCCGTCCGCCTGCTTCTGGCCCTGCTGGGGGTCGATCACGTGCACGCCACGCAGCTGCTCCTACACCTACTTTTCCTACGCCACCTGCGATGGAGATGGACCCGTTCCAGCGTTACGTTGTCGAGAGTCTTCATACAATTTGGAGTGATGTGTCTCGATGCAGCTGCATGGCGTCTCAGCGCCCCGTTTCACCACGATCACCACATCAGGCTGGACCATCTGGCACCGCTGGCGATGACTCTGACGCAACTGAGGAGGATTAGTCCTCTGATTATCTGGTTTCACGTTTGTTTTTCTTTTCCCTTTTTCTGTTTCTTTTCGTTTGAACTTTTGTTATTTTGGGTCTTATGTTAGCATTGTTATCATTGTGTACTTTGTGGAACTTATGCTTCTATGATTTTTGTTGCTTTTGACTTGTGTTTGAGTGATCTAACAGTGCTAACCATAACACATTTGGATCGTTTGACACAATTTTCGGGCACCATTATCGCTGTCAAGAGGAATTCTGTCGACCATGTACTGGTATCGATCGATACCAGTTCAGTGTCGGTCGACACTCATTACCATCTCGGGTAACCTCTTCGATTTTCACATTCCACTTGGTTCATTTGATTTCTCTCACCAAACTCAGTCTTGATAACACTTAGGACAGTGTTGTTTAAGTCTGGGGGAGGTAGTCGCTGACATTGTGTTTGTTTTTCTTAGAGTCAGTCGTTTTTATCGAGTCAAAATTTGTTTTATTGAGTCAAAATTTTGTTGGAGATTATGATCGTGTCCTTGAAACTGCTGTTTTGATGTTGCTTCTGAGTGTCCACTGTTACAGAATCAGCTACAGATCGACTAATGAAAAATCTAAAGGCTGACCAGTTAATTAGAAGACGCACATGTTTCCAGCAGAGTTCTTTTAAAGCCTGAGCCAAATTTTTGCACTTCATCGATGTGGTTAGTATTCATAGAGCTTGATTCCTCATTCATATCTGACAAAGGAACACATGTGTTTAAAAGTAATAGTATCTCTCTCCCCTTCTGTTAATTAATAAATAAGAGCATAAAAGATGAAATGATTTTCTTCTGAGTATAGGGCTAGGGAAATTTCCAGCGATCCCATGATTCTACTTGGTGAGGGATGATCACACAGAGGATTGGAAGCGAGGCTAGGATTTTCCTATGATTCCATTATTCGCCTACATCCTTTGATACATTGAGAGGGAAGAACCGGGGATTCGGTGGCAAACACCATCAATACTCGCGTCTCATACCTTGATGTGTATATGCGAATCTAAAAAAAAAAAGAGAAGAAGAAAATATGATAAGAAATAAGTCTGGGGAGAGAAAGTGATACAAAAAGTATGAAATTGGGTGGTTCCTTGTTATGATATTGTATGGGAAAGAATCTAGAAGGTTATTGGTATTAATCACAACGATGAAACTGGCGATGAGGGGTTTAAATGAACGATGCTGCGAAATAATGTGTGTAGTCTGGGGAAGCTGCGAATGTCTACGGAGAAGTACATGGTGGTTAGATTTGGATCTGGTTAGGTGACATTTGGGTGCTTGGGAAAAGGGTCATTGCAACGTTTCAAGAACAGGTGAGTCTCCGCGTTTTCAAACTTCTTTCTCTGGTTTAGTCTTCTATTTGCTTGAGGGCAAGCAAAGGCTAAGTCTGGGGGAGTTGATATATCATGGTTTTTACCCATTTTAAGCCATGATATAAGTCCGTTTTATAGAGTCTTTCTATTATTTTGGAGTCTTTTAGAGTCTTTTACAGGTTTTAGCACGTTTGGAGCATAATTGGAGATATTGGAGCTTTTTGGAGCATATTGGAGCAAAACAGAAGCTTGTGTAGCTGAGTACCCGATTTAGAGTCTCAGTATCGATCGACACTACCCTAGTATCGGTCGATACTCATTGCAGCAAGACAGAAGTCGCGACTTTTATGAAGAGTTGAAGAATTGCAAAATTGCCCAGAAGACTTTGATAATTGTAATAAACCCCAAAACGTGTTTTAGGTTATTAATTAGGATTTTGAGCCACTTTTAGACGACGTTTTTTTATTACGCTTGATTGATCGGAGTTTTGTGAGAGAGCTTTCTGAGGGAGACAAGTCTGAGACTCTGTTCGTCCGAGAGAAGATTTTCGAACCCTCTTGTTACTCTCCTTTTTATTATTTATTTGAGTATTATTTCAGCCATGTTTATTGTTTCAATTATCATGTCTGAGTAGTTCTCTTGTTAGGTTCAGGGTTCTCTTAAGGGTTTTCTCTGAATGTTAGGTTAATTGAATAATTAGGATTCACCATCTGAATTAGTTCTTCGCCCCAGGTTGTTCTCAAAGCTAATTCTAGACTGATCACCTAGAACTTAGATCTTAGGATAATTGGTTAGGCACGAGAGTGCGATTAGTTACCTGACAGAACCTAGAGTGAGCAAAATAACTATTCGCAAAGAGATTTGGTTTAGTTGTTTTGTGAACAAATCAAACTTGAACTGAAAGTTGGTTTAGACTTTAGGATTCGCAAAGAGATTTGGAATTCTAGGATTTAGACTTAGATAGTTTTCGCAACGAGAGTTGGTCAGCTATACTTTAGTGATTTGAGTTCAAGAACCGCGCTAAAACTGAATCCTGTTAGTTAGTTTATCAGCATTCATGGAATTCCTGGGAAATACCCTGAGCCTATATTTCTTTCCATCGATTTACAACACATTTAATTCACGCATTGCTTTAGTCTACAAACTATTGGTTTAGCTTAATTCTAATCTGTATAATCTATTGAGCGATATCTGGAGTTCTTGTGTTCGACCCCTAACTATATTGCAACACTGTTGTAGTACTTTTTAGGGTATTAATTTGAGCATATCAATAATTGGAAGAACACTAGAGTCTACTACAACAATCAGGCTGTTGCTCATCCTATTCAAGCCTATTGTTCAGTTGCTCATCTTCCGGAAGAGCACCAAGTGTTTCTTAGCAAGATCGACCAGAATTCAGTGCCATCTAGCTATGAAGAAACATGCATGAGTGCAGTTTGGGTTGAGTCTATGATTGAAGAAATTGAGTCCATGAAGAGGAATGATACTTGGGAGATGACTGATCTACCTAATGACAAGAAACTTGTGGGTTGTAGATGGGTATATACCATTAAGTACACAAGTTCTGGAGAAATAGAAAGGTACAAAGCTCGGTTAGTAGCTAAGGGATACACTCAGAAATATGGAGAGGACTACACAGAAACTTTTGCTCCAGTAGCAAAGCTTCACTCAGTATGTGTTCTTCTCTCTATAGCTACTAATCTTAAATGGGATCTATGGCAAATGGATGTTAAAAATGCTTTTCTCCAAGGAGAGTTGGAAGAAGAAGTATATATGGCACCTCCTCAAGGCTTTCATGATGCATCCAACAGTAGCAAAGTATGCAGACTCAAGAAAGCAATATATGGTCTTAAGCAGTCTCCAAGAGCATGGTACCAACGATTGAGCAGTTGCCTCCTTGAGAAAGGGTTTCGTCGATTAGAGGCTGATCACACCTTATTCACCACTCAGGGGGAGAAAGGTATTGTTGTTGTGCTCATATATGTGGATGATATTATCATCACATGTGATAATGTTGCTGTTGTTGAGCAGACCAAAACGCTCCTCAAATCTTCATTTGACATCAAAGACTTGGGAAGCCTGAAATACTTTCTTGGAATCGAGGTATGCAACTTTGATGATGGTTTGTTCCTTTCTCAGAGAAAGTATACATTGGATATATTATCTGAGACAGGAAAGATTGGTTCAAAACCTGTGAAAACACCAATTGAAGATAGTTATAAGGTTGTTTGTGAGGGGGAGCCACTTGAGGATGTTAAGCAATATTAGAGAATGGTAGGTAAGTTGATCTACCTTACCATTACTAAACCAGATATCTGCTTTGCTGTGAATCAAATAAGTCAGCACATGCAAGCTCCTACTAAGCATCATTGGCAAATAGTTTAGAGAATCCTGAGGTACTTGAAAGCTACACCAAGTAAAGGCATATGGATGGGTTGTAATAATAGCACAGAGATTGTTGGGTATTGCGATGCAGATTGGGCGGGTGATAGGGTGGATAGAAGATCCACCACAGGCTATTGCACGTTTGTTGGAGGAAACTTGGTTACTTGGAAAAGCAAAAAACAGAAAGTAATCTCAATATCAAGTGCTGAAGCTGAGTATAGATCAATGGCAAGCATTACTGGAGAATTGGTATGGTTGAAGAATCTTCTTAAAGATCTCGGAGTCAAGTCATCCGAATCAATGACTCTACACTTCGATAATCAGGCTGCAATACACATTGCTTCTAACTCGGTATTTCATGAGCGGACCAAACATATTGAAGTAGATTGCCACTACATTCGGGAGAAGGTCCAAGCATGTATAATATTTCCAACTTATGTGAAGAGTTCTGATCAACTTGCAGATGTATTCACAAAGGAAATAACTTCAAAAGTATGTGATGAACTTCATGTCAAGATGGACTTATTAGATCTCCACCGGCCAATCTTGAGGGGGAGTGTTGAAATAAACAAAGAAATGAAATGAAGTGCACTATAGCAAGACGTGTGCACTGCAGCAAGACAAGTGCACTGTTCATACGTAAGACATTTTCTTTGTGTAGTTGTCAACTTATGAGTCATGTATGTGAGTTATATAGGTGAGTCACATTTATGTGAGTCACATGTGTTAGTCATATATGTGAGTCACATATGTGTGAGTCACATGAGTTAGTCACATTTTGATAGATATTTGTAAACAACTTGTGTTGCAAATTAGATAGTTGTATTTCTCTATAAATATGTGATGTAAACAACAAAGAAATAATAACAACAAGAACATATTCATCACAATTCTCTCTCACTCAAAATCGTTTATCTCTCTCTCTTGTTCTTGATACTTAAAGAAGTGTTCTTCATACTTAAACTCTTTTTCTTCATACTCCTACTCTATATTTCTACAACATGTTATCCTTATGATGTGGACATCAGCCATGACCAGATTGAACCGGAGCAAGGAGACCAAATCGGAGTTGTTCCGAAACAAGGAGCTAATGAGCCGAAGGAGGAAAAGGAGGCCAAAGACGATTCCACCCAAACAAGAACCTTGAGCTTGGAGTTTCATCGACCCAAATCACCTCATGGAGCTAACAATCAAAGCAGAACCACTTTTGGACGAGCCAATCCACCTATGGCCCCATACGTCCCATCCGGGTCGAGCCGAATCCAAGAGACCATCCCAAAGTCGACCAACATCAATTCTACTACAACCAAGTTCTTTCATCGTCCCATTATGTCCCCTAAAGCTAATGGGACGAGTGGAATTCCATTTGCATGAGCCAATTCTTCTATGGTCCTTAACACCCCATTTGTACCGTCTCGCGAGCTCAAATCACGTCCCAACTTCAACTCTGATGAAGCAGACCATTCCAGCTTCAAGATTCATTAACAAACCACCTACAAGAAGACATTTGATCGTTGAAGAATGCCCCTTGAACGAGTTCAATCGGAAGTGCCTTCACACTAAGGAAAAGCCACAAAGACCTAGAATTGCCTTAAATGGACCCATTCACACTAGTGTTCACATTGGGCGGTTTCTACAACTCAAGACTCGTGGTCCCACCTTCAAGAGATGTCCTCCAAGGTTCTAGAAGACCAGCCACACTCAAATCAAGTTTCCTTTTCTAGTCTTAGACATTAAAATGTCCAACGGCTCTTTTTCTCAATTATGTCGCAAGTCTCGTTTCCTTCTTAGTTTCTTTTAATCCAAGCAAAATCAGACAACTTTCTCTGATTTTTATGTTTTATGATTTTGTTTTTGATTTGAACACCACTTTGATTTTTTTTTAATATACTTGTCTCATGTACCACTTGTGGAATCAAGCAGCCATGGCATATGTAGACTCAGATGGTGAGTTATGGGGATTCGCCTATGAAAGCGATTGGAACCAAAAAGAAACTTTTAGTCAAAACTCATGGTGTGAAGATGAAATATAGGGAAGAGATGTGGTCTAACCCAGAGGAGGGTTATAGCTAGAGACACCCCATGTCCAGAGAGGATTGATCTTAAGCCACCAAGCCCATTGTGGATCGTTGAGCCACAAAATGCAACAACTTGGGTACATTCAGACTTAAGTGATTATGATGATTTTGTGCGCCAACGTTATGAATTTGCAGGCAATAGAAGCGTACCAGCTAACTACCTAGCTATGGTGGGATGAAAGGCTAGACGAATGGTGATGTAAGACTCGAAGGGGAAAGATAGATTTTGACAAACAAATTTGTTTGATTCCACAAACTAGTTCAAAAATCGGGTGTGTGTTCGATTCCACAAACACAAGTGTTGTTTGATTCCACAAACAACCAAGACAGAAATCCCAGGGGCTATTCCTCGCGAGGGATTCAAGTCTCAACAAGAAACCTTAGTGAATTGACTCCACAAAACACAAGAAATCGCAAGAACAATTCGATTCAAACACTTGGGTTCTGAAACAAATACTGAGTTTTTCTAAATATTCAAGGGTTCCTTTTACAATGGGTGAGCTGCTGCTCTTATAGAGTTTCTACTTAGGGTTTACAAAACATAAAAGCACTTACAAAATTCAAATTCAAATCGCCAATCATAAACAAAGATAAGCGGAAGTGGCTCCTTAATTTGAGAGTGGCGATGGCATGATTCAAGGAGGAAATTAGGGGAGTCTTGTCTCTTCTTTAAGTCCCACTTGTTAAGACTTGATTCAGATCTTGATGGGCCACGAAATTTACCTCCTCTTGGGCTTAGAAATGGATCCTGGATGCCAAATATAAGTTTGTAAGCTTCCAATCACATTGGGCTTAGCATTCACCAAGTAGAGAACCATATTGACACATTTAGGCAATTGGGCCATAACTTTGTGATCTTTTGGCCATTTCCTCTGATCCTAAGCTTGTGCTGGAAACACAAGAGATCCAGCAAGATTCTCCAATTGGTTTTATGTCAACATCGTACTTGAGTTGGGCTGTGCATCACGATCTTTAGCTCAGTCGCGCAATAGGGCCTTGAGCAGATCCAGTAACTTGTAAAATGTATCGGTTCCAATTCTGAACCGTTTTCTGGGTGAATCCAATTTTCACGGATGCTATGATGAATCAAGATTCTAGAACAGTTTGGTTTGTAGCTTGATTTCTTCTGGTTTGGTTGGAAGAATTCTTTGAACGCATGTATGTCCGAATCACGTAAGCTGGGGATCACCTGAATTGAATGTTGAATAACTTCTTCACCTGAACTCGGATTGGACTGATTCCACTTCGAGAAGTACTCTACTTGAGGTGAAAATGTAGTACAAGTGTTTGTTGGGCTGTAATACAAATGGAGAATTGTAACATCCCAAATTCAATTTTGGGGTTGAAATTGATTAATTAAAGGTTGGGGGATTAAATCCGTGTAAATCAATTTTTCCGGTTGGGTTTAATTGATAATTTTGGAATTGAGAATTCGCAGAATTAGGGGTTAAATTGATCAATTGGAAAGTTGTTCGGATGGACAATTCTGACCGAATTAAAAGTTGCGGGGCTGATTTTTGAGGATCAGAGAATTGGAGGGCTAATTGACAATTTTCGAAAATGGTGTTAAAACCCTAAGCTTCGTCGTTAAACTCTCTCGGTCGATCTCTCACGCACACCACACTCGCATCTTCATCGTCGAGCCATCTTAGAGAGGTTGTGGCTGGAACTGGGAGCAAAAGGGGTTGTCGTTAGGAGAGGAGGAGCTTGCGACCGTGAGAGAGAGGAAGAGGAAGAACGAGAGAGAAGGGTGCGGAGGCTGGCTGAAACGGGTGGGAGACGAGAGGNTAGAAAATTGCTGAATTTTCTCGTGAAACTTTCTGTGCGGGAATAAGGTGAGTGCAGGACCATAGGCGTAATTAAATAATTTTGATAATTGATGTGATTTCGTGATTATAGGCCGTTTACGATCTCTGGGGGTCTAGATCGAGTGTTTCATGAGATGTTTGATTTATTCGGTATTTTCGTGATAATCTATATTAATTATCTTAATTATTTGTTAGCCTGTAGATGGGAGGATTGTCTCACTAAGTATTTATCGAAATACTTATGCATCTCTTATGTTTTAATTGATGCAGGAAAAGAAAAAGTGTGACCGTGGGATCAGGGCGAGGAAGAGGGGGTGATCTAGACTTGTCGTTTATTTGGTGATTTTATTTAATAATTTATGATCATGGTTATTCGGATTTTTAATCTTGAACCGGGAATTAATTTGTGAGGTTTAATTATTATTATTATGGGATTTTAATGATTATTTGCAAAAAAAAAAAAAAAAGGGTGCGGTTGTTTCAATTTGGTATCAGAGCCTTTACGGTTTTAGGATGGTTTAGAAAAATTTAATTTAGAGTTAATTGAGTTTTCGGTGTTATGCGTTGCTTGAGTAAACCGTTATTAGAATTGTCAATGTGAGTTAGTCAATTGTTGAGCTTGAAGTTCTAGATCATCCTCTTCGAGCCTTCAATGAGATTCCACGGTAAGACTCGTGTTTGTTTTACTATTGCTGTTGTCAATTAGTAACAAGTTGTTATTGCAGATGGTTGATTCTGATAACGTTGGGCAAGGTCTCAGAGGTCGTGGTGGTCGTGGCGGCCGTGGTCGTAGCGGCAGAGCGGGCCGTGGCGGCAGAGGCAGTAGAGGTGGCAGAACAGCTGTGAATGTGACGCAGAGTGTCACGGTGGAGCAGGGGGCGTATGAGCACGCCGAGGGGGAAGGTCAGTCTGAGCCAGCGGCCGTGCATGGTGCGATGCCGGCACCGGGTGGTGCTCAGGCGGGTGCGGACCCGAACCCGATGGGGGCTGTTTTGGGCATGTTGGCTCAGCTCTTGGAGAGGTTACCTGGTGTGGTACCGGCTCCAGCTCCAGTGGCGCCATGATATATCATGGTTTTTACCCCTTTTAGGCCATGATATAGGTCCGTTTTATAGAGTCTTTATACTATTTCGTAGTGTTTTAGAGTCTTTTACAGGTTTTAGCACGTTTGGAGCATGATTGGAGATATTAGAGCATTTTGGAGCAAGACAGGAACTCGTGAAGCTGAGTACCCGATCTGGAGCCTCAGCATCGATCGATACTGCCTAGTATCGGTCGATACTCATTGCATCAGACGCGAGGCGCGACTTTTCTCAAGAGTTGAAGAATTGCAGGATTGCCCAGAAGACTTTATTATTTGCAACTTAATCCAAAACGTGTTTTAGGAGTTATATTAGGGTTTTAAGCCACTTTGGCTAGAGACAACTTTTTTACCTTTGATTTTGAATTCTGAGTTTTTAGTAAGAGAGCGATCTGAGGGAGACAAGTCTGAAACTCTGTCCGTCCGAGAGAAGATTTCGAACCCTTTGTTACTCTCCTCTTTATGATTTATTTGAGTATTATTTCAGTCATGTTTATGCTTTCAACTATCATGTCTGAGTAGTTCTCTCGTTAGGTTCAGGGTTCTCACAAGGGTTTTCCCTGAATGTTAGGTTAATTGAATGATTAGGATTCACCATCTAAACTAGTTCTTCGCCTTAGGTTGCTCCCAAAGCTAATTCTAGACTGATCACCTGGAACTTAGATCCTAGGATAATTGGTTAGGCACGAGAGTGCGATTAATTACCTGACAGAACCTAGAGTGAGCAAAATAACTATTCGCAAAGAGATTTGGTTTAGTTGTTTTGTGAACATATCAAACTTAAATTAAAAGCTGGTTTAGACTTTAGGATTCGCAAAGAGATTTGGGATTCTAGGATTTAGACTTAGATAGTTTTCGCAACGAGAGTTGGTTGGCTTTACTTTAGTGATTTGAGTTCAAGAACTGCGCTAAATCTGAATCCTGTTAGTTAGTTTACCTACATTC
>PKMM01043485.1:62390-112369 GCA_002933915.1 Eutrema heterophyllum | reverse complement strand
GTGGAGGGTGTCGACATTCTTATCGCCGGAGAGCTGATGCCAGCGGATTTGATAGTGTGTCCAGTGGAACTCTATGACATCATTTTGGGTATGGACTGGTTGGGAAAGTTCAAAGCTCATTTGGATTGTCACCGGGGTCGTGTGGTTTTCGAGCATGCTAGCAGAAGACTGGTTTATCAGGGGGTGAGACCGGTTCCGGGAGGTATCGTCGTTTCTGCGGTTCAGGCGGAGCGTATGATCGAGCAGGGTTGTGAGGCCTATCTGGCTACCATTTCGATACCTGGGGAGGTTGGGGAGTCAGCGGTGCGAGACATTGAGGTGGTTTGGGAGTTCGAGGATGTGTTCCAGCCGTTGAGCGGGTTACCACCATCCAGGTCGGAACCTTTTACCATTGAGTTAGAGCCGGGGACGACGCCGTTGTCTAAGGCTCCTTACAGGATGGCTCCAGCGGAGATGGCTGAGCTTAAGAAGCAGTTAGAGGAGTTGTTGGAAAAGGGTTTCATTAGACCGAGCAGTTCTCCGTGGGGTGCACCGGTACTGTTCGTCAAGAAGAAGGATGGGAGCTTCCGGTTGTGCATTGATTATCGGGGGCTGAACCGGGTTACTGTGAAGAACAAGTATCCATTACCGAGGATCGATGAGTTGCTAGATCAGTTGCAGGGTGCTTCGTGGTTCTCTAAGATCGATTTGGCGTCGGGTTATCATCAGATCCCGATAGCTGAGTCGGACATCAGGAAGACGGCTTTCAGGACGAGATACGGGCACTACGAGTTTGTAGTGATGCCGTTTGGGTTGACGAATGCACCGGCTGCGTTTATGAGGTTGATGAACGGCATGTTCCAGGAGTATCTGGATGAGTTCGTCATCATTTTCATCGACGACATTCCAGTGTATTCGAAGAAACCTGAGGAGCACAGGGTTCACCTGAGGAAAGTTCTGGAGAAGCTACGGGAGCAACAGTTGTTCGCTAAGCTGAGCAAGTGTAGTTTCTGGCAGCGGGAGATCGGGTTTCTAGGGCACGTCGTATCAGATCGTGGTGTTTCAGTGGATCCGGAGAAGATTCGCTCGATTGAGGAGTGGCCGAGACCGAAGAATGTGTCGGAGATTCGCAGTTTTCTGGGTCTGGCGGGTTATTATAGGAGGTTCGTCAAGGGGGTTGCTAGTATGGCGCAGGCCATGACCAAGTTGACCGGGAAGGACGTTCCTTTTGTGTGGTCGGATCAGTGTGAGGAGAGCTTTGTGAAGCTCAAGGAGATGCTGGTGAGTACTCCGGTGTTGGCCTTGCCTAAGCAGGATGAGCCATATGTTGTGTTCACAGACACGTCCAGGCTGGGGCTCGGTTGTGTGTTGATGCAGCAGGGTAAGGTGATTGCATATGCTTCCAGGCAGTTGAGGAAACATGAATGCAATTATCCTACTCACGATCTTGAGATGGCGGCAGTGGTGTTTGCATTGAAGATCTGGAGGTCTTATCTATATGGCGGTAAAGTTCAGGTGTTCACAGACCACAAAAGTCTGTAGTACATATTTACCCAGCCCGAGCTGAATCTGCGACAGAGGCGATGGATGGAGCTTGTTGCGGATTATGACCTGGAGATAGCTTACCATCCCGGTAAAGCGAATCTTGTAGCTGATGCTTTGAGCAGGAAGCGGGTTATTTCAGACACTGAGCGGGATACAGAGGCGTTGGTAGGCATGGTGAGTGCCCTGAGACTGTGTGCTGTGTCTGAGAAGTATGAGCCGTTGGGTTTAGAGGCAGTGGATCAGGCGGATATTCTGACTAGGGTGCGGGTGGCACAGCAGTTGGATGCGGAATTAATGCAGGCTGCCAGGGCAGAGCGGTCTGAGTATGAGTTCTCCAGCAATGGAACTATTCTTTTGAGGGGCAGGGTGTGTGTACCGAAGGACGAAGTGCTGAGGCAGGAAATCTTGAGGGAAGCAGATCAGAGCCGTTTCTCTATTCATCCAGGAGCTACCAAGATGTACCGTGACCTTAAACGGTATTACCAGTGGGTAGGGATGAAGAAGGACGTTGCCAGCTGGGTTGCGGGGTGTGATACCTGTCAGTTGGTGAAGGCTGAGCATCAGGTTCCGAGCGGGTTGTTGAGGAGTTTACCCATTCCGGAGTGGAAGTGGGACATGATCACCATGGATTTCGTGGTGGGTCTGCCGGTTTCGCGAACCAAGGACGCTATTTGGGTCATCGTCGATAGGTTGACCAAATCTGCGCACTTCTTGGCCATAAAGAAGACCGACAGTGCGGAAGTGTTGGCCAAGAGGTACGTCAGGGAGATTGTGAAGCTGCATGGGGTACCGGTGAGTATAGTATCGGATCGAGATCCGAAGTTCTCCTCGTTGTTCTGGGGCGCTTTCCAGAAGGAGATGGGCACTAAGGTACACATGAGTACAGCTTATCATCCCCAGACCGATGGGCAGTCGGAGAGGACTATCCAGACGTTGGAGGATCTGTTGAGGATGTGTGTGTTGGATTGGGGTGGACATTGGGCGGATCATTTGAATCTAGTGGAGTTTGCGTACAATAACAGCTACCAAGCTAGTATCGGCATGGCACCATTTGAGGCGTTGTATGGTAGGCCTTGCAGGACCCCGTTGTGTTGGACACAAGTGGGGGAGAGGAGCTTGTTGGGGGCTGACTTTGTGCAGGAGACGACTGAGAAGGTCCGGATTGTGAAGTTGAACATGAAGGAAGCTCAGGATCGTCAGAAAAGCTACGCAGATCGGCGTAGGAAGGAGCTGGAGTTCGCGGTTGGCGATTTGGTCTATCTGAAGATGGCCATGTTGAGGGGTCCGAACAGGTCCATTTCCGAGACTAAGTTGAGTCCGCGATATATGGGTCCCGTCAGGGTGCTGGAGCGGGTCGGACCGGTGGCTTATCGGCTAGAGTTGCCGGAGTCTATGCAGGCATTTCACAAGGTGTTTCACGTGTCGATGCTGAAGAAATGTCTGCATAAGGATGATCAGGTGGTCACGGGGGTGCCATCAGATTTGACACCGAGCATGGTGGTGGAGGCGAGGCCTCTGAGAGTCCTAGATCGTCGGGTGAGAGCGATCAGGAGGAAGAAGGTTCCGGAGATGCAGGTGCTGTGGGACTGCAATGGAGCCGAGGAGGTGACTTGGGAGCCGGAAGCGAAGTTGAAGCGCAAGTTTCCCAAGTGGTTCGGCAAACTGGAGGGTTAGCTGGGTGTTTCCATATCGTTGTAACCATGGTGTTGGGGTTTTGGGAGTTATTGCGTTGTTGTACTCGTTTATTTTATGGTGTTATAATTAATCGATGTACTTTGGAGCTTTTGATTATTCAATAAAAAGGTGTTTTCATTGAATATGTTGAGTGGTGTGTTTACTAGGGGATTAGTAGACAGGTTGGCGGGCTACTAGTGGTAGTGGTCCGATAGCGGTGGTGCGGATACTAGGTGTTTAGTAGCCGCATAGGGCTGATAGTTCCGGATTGGTTTGGCAGACGGGGTGGTGGCCCCATATAGCGGCATCAGAGTGCACTGGTGAGTCACTGCCGAGTGTACCTGGCCGGTTGGGTTTCCACGTGATTCCTGATTGGTGAGACAGGTCACTAGAGAGATTGCCGTTGTCTGGCTCTCTATGCGTTAGACGGATCGATCAATGGTGTTGGGTCGTGAAGTCGTTATACTCCCGGGTGTTGGAGTGGTTGGCCAAACCAAGTAGGGAACTTTGGCACTAGGGCGTTGAGCCGTGATACCGTTGTTAGTGGAGTGTGGATAGCGGGGTTGGCCACGGGTTGGCGGTGTGTTAGATTCGGGGACGAATCTATGTTAGTGGGGGAGAATTGTAACATCCCAAATTCAATTTTGGGGTTGAAATTGATTAATTAAAAGTTGGGGGATTAAATCCGTGTAAATCAATTTTTCCGGTTGGGTTTAATTGATAATTTTGGAAGTTTGGGGCCAATTGAGAATTCGCAGAATTAAGGGTTAAATTGATCAATTGGAAAGTTGTTCGGATGGACAATTCTGACCAAATTAAAAGTTGTGGGGCTGATTTTTGAGGATCAGAGAATTGGAGGGCTAATTGACAATTTTCGGAAATATAAAACCCTAAGCTTCGTCGTTAAATTCTCTCGGTCGATCTCTCACGCACACCACACTCGCATCTTCATCGTCGAGCCATCTTAGAGAGGTTGTGGCTGGAACTGGGAGCAAAAGGGGTTGTCGTTAGGAGAGGAGGAGCTTGCGACCGTGAGAGAGAGGAAGAGGAAGAACGGGAGAGAAGGGTGCGGAGGCTGGCTGAAACGGGTGGGAGACGAGAGGCTCCTTCATCACGGTAAGAACCTTCTTCCTCGTTGCCTTTGTTGTTTGAGGTTGTTGAGTCGCGTTAAGGAGGATGCCGTGGAGATCGAGCCAGCGTTCGGCGATCACGAGCTGAGCGTGTTGGTGTTTGCGGCGGGATTCATGATCGGTGGTTGGATCGTGGTGGTTCTGGTAGTGAGCTCCGGTGGTGGTGTAGTTGCGCCGGCGAATGGAAGAGGAAGACGTGTGTAGGTGTAATTGGTTTAGATTAATTGAAATTGTGTTTTGATTATTTTATTACTTTTATTTTTAGGTGAATTAATAGAAGGTTATTCATCCCGGGAAGTTCTAGAAAATCGCTGAATTTTCTCCTGAAACTTTATGTGCGGGAATAAGGTGAGTGCAGGACCATAGGCGTAATTAAATAGGTTTGATAGTTGATGTGATTTCGTGATTATAGGCCGTTTACGATCTCTGGGGGTCTAGATCGAGTGTTTCATGAGATGTTTGATTTATTCGGTATTTTCGTGATAATCTATATTAATTATTTGTTAGCCTGTAGATGGGAGGATTGTCTCACTAAGTATTTTTCGAAATACTTATGCATCTCTTATGTTTTAATTGATGCAAGAAATGAAAAAGTGTGACTGTGGGATCAGGGCGAGGAAGAGGAGGTGATCTAGACTTGTCGTTTATTTGGTGATTTTATTTAATAATTTATGATCTTGGTTATTCGGATTTTTAATCTTGAACCGGGAATTAATTTGTGAGGTTTAATTATTATTATTTATGGGATTTTAATAATTACTTGCAAAAAAAAAAAGAAAAAAAATAAATAAATGGGTGCGGTTGTTTCAGTAACAGTTGGTTTTGGGCTGAACAAGGCTCGTATGTCTTCTCGGCTTGTCTTGGGTAATTGAGGCTCGCTACTTGGGTTAGACCGCTTTTGATGTCCTCATCATACCCTCCTCTTTTAAGAGGTTTCGTCCTCGAAACTTCATTTCTAGTTTTAGCCATTTCTTGCAAGGCAGCTTCATTTTGCCGATTAGGTAGAAAATGATGATCTAGTGAGATCGGCTCGGGTGCTCGTTGTTGTGGCGGGTCTGGTGGCTCCTCAGCACATTCAGGGTCTATATTAACCTAGGGAACATCTGGTGGCACGGTTCTCTTGCCAAATAGACGTGTCTCCATTGCGATCAGTTCTGCCAAGATCACTTGGAGAGGTGATATACTTGGTTTTTTCTGTTTTCTAACACATTTTTGGTGTTCCTTTTGAGTATTTATCGAGTCAAAGTTCATTTTTATAGTCTTTCAGTTCTTTATTTAGTTATCTCAGTTAAAAAAACGTTTAAGGAAGAAATTGGAGTTACGTGGGCAAAAACGCATGAAATCGTGCAGAAAAGAGCAAAATCGATCGATGCAAGGAGTGCATTGATCGATGCAAGACCATCAGAGAAGTTCAAATCGATTGATGCAAGGAGTGCATCGATCGATGTGTTATCACCAGAGAAGTTCAAGTCGACCGATGCAAGATTAAGGCTGATCGATGCAAGTTGTGCATCGATCGACGGAGCATGCCCAAAGAATTCAGAATCGATCGATGCACTCCTTGCATCGATCGATGCATGTCGACGAGAGGAAAAATGAAATTTCTGATTTTCCTGTTTTGCCCTGGAAACTGCCTGTTTTGACATAATTTGCCTAAAACCCTATATATACATTAATTTTAGCCACTTTTACGACACCGCTTTCTTTTCTATTCAGATTTTTAGCTATTGATATTGTAAGCTTTGGAGAAGAATCTATTTAGAAGAATTCTAAACTCTTTCCTCTATTTGATTTATATTATGAGTTCTTCGTCTCTCTGCTTGTTCTCTGCTACCATGTCTGAGTAGTTTCATAGTTAGGTTTAGGGTTTCAACGGGATCAATGAATCATTGAATTAGACACATATAGGGATTTATCTTTTGTTGTTTTCGCTTATTGTTGTTTTTATTGCTTAGGCTAGGTTGACCGTTTTGCCTCTGATCTAGGGTTTAATCTATACCACCGAAGTGTCGTAGGTTGCTAGAAAGAACATAAGCGAGGGAATTGTCCTTAGCCAACGGAAGTTGATGTTAAGGAGATTCGTGAACATATTGAACCTATTCGTTAATGCTGGTCTAGAACTCTAGGTTCAATGGAAGTTATGATTTTAGGTTGCTAGATTTAGTAATCAATACCACGGAAGTGGATTGGTTAGATATTTATGTTTGAGTTTGAAACTTGTGTTTAATTGTTCCTTGAATAGTTATCTGATTCATGATGTCTGGATTCTTGCGAATAAACCCTTAACCTAACGCTTTTCTCTTATTGAATTTACATCGCTTTTTATTTGTTTTCATTATTTTGCAATTCAAAACCATAATCTTGTCTTAGCTTAGTTTTGAATTGTAAGAGTTGTAGTGTAACCTTGGTCCTTGTGGATTCGATCCCATCTATACTACTGTGATTGACTGTTCTCTTGCAGTGCCTTATTGGGGTATTCTTAGAACCCGTTTCAAGAATTGGCGCCGTTGCCGGGGACCAATAGCGTTACCTTCAATTCTGAATTTGAAATTAGTTTAAGACTTACTAACATATTTTATTTTCTTATGTGTTTTAGGTGACTAAACAAAAGCTGGGTAGAGTTACAGAAGCAAGGGCTCCGAGAACCTTCTTGAGCTCGACAACCAATAGCTAGCAAGGTTAGAACATACGAGCAGAAAAGCAAAATCAAATCCCGTCGTCATGGACGATCATAATGACAACCAACAGGGCGATGCAACTGCCGAACTTCAGAGGCTACAACAGCAAGTGCAGCAGTTACAGTAACTGCAATTGCTGCAGCAACAGCAGCAGCAGCAGCCTGCTATCGGGGACTTGGACACACCTCACGCCTTTTATCAGAACAGAGCTGCCATCCGCCCACCAGCTATTACAAGGCAAGATTATGAGATAAAGCCTTAGATGATCCCATTGGTGAAGCAGCACATGGTCCATGGTCTGTGCGCAGAGCATCCGATGGACCATATCAAAAAATTTGAAGAGATCTACAGCACTACCAAGTCGAATGGGGTACCAGCTGATTACCGTAGAGAGTGCCGTCATCATGGGTACTCAGATGAGCAGATCCTGAGCATCTTCTATGATGGAGTCGACTGGGACTACAAAAACGCCCTTAATGCTGCGAGCAATGGAGATTTCATGACTAAGACTAAAGAAGGAGCATATCAGTTGATAGAAAACTTGGCTGCAAGTTCTGGAAATCGATGTCCTGAGTACGACAGGTCTAAATGGGTCAACAATGTGGATTCACAAAAGATTGATGAGCTGACCGTGAAGGTGAACTTGTTGCTGAAGGGAAATTAGAGAGGTGTGCAATCTTGTAAGGATACAGGAGATGCAATTTTCTGTCAAGGATCAGCTAAAAATGAAACTAATGAGCAGCAGGAGGTAAACTAAGTTAGTGGACAGGGTACGTGCAGAACAGAGGTTTCAACCAGAACTACGGAAACCATCCGAATCTGTCTTACAGAAAGCCCAATGTCAAAAATCCCCAAGATCAGGTCTACCCCCAGCAAGCTCAACAAGCTCAAGGAAATTTTTTTGCGCAAAAAACAGGAACCTCAGGTTTTTCTCAGGGTTTCCAGGGTCAGAACAGGTTTCAAGGTGGGTTCCAACAGAAACAGCCGTTCAACACTTTCCAGACAACCCATTCCAAACCCCTGCAAGCTCAGCAAAAGACTCTCAGGATGAGCTTAAACTTCTTATGCAACAACTTCTACTAAACCAACAACAATCAGCTAAAGAGATCAATGTCAAGGTTGACAACATGTACAACGATCCCAACGGCAAGTACGAAGCTGTATGTACTCATGTGAAGAAGTTGGACACCCATGTTGCTCAAACAGCTGAAGCAATCAAGAGACCGCATGGAGCTCTTCCAGGGAAGGTAGAGCAGAACCCAAGGAACGTGTTCATCAATGCCATTACACTCAGAAGTGGAAAAGAGATGGAACTTGTTGCACGAAAAGGAAAGGGTGCTGATTTAGTGATTGATCTAAGGGAGGTTGACGAAGAAACAGCTCAAAAAGTGAAGGTTTCCACAAGTGTAAACGCTGCAAATGACCCACAAGTGTTACCCCCTACACGTGTCTACACTCCAAGAGTTCCATACCCCACTCGTCCAAGGAAGTCGCACAAGGACCTAGAAGAACCCAAGTGCAAGGAGATGCTGATTGATCTCGTGGTGAAGCTTCCTCTTGTTGACGCAATCCAGATGATACCTTCATTGAAGAAGTATATGAAGAGCTTGGTGACGAGTAAGGTATCTACTGAAGATAGTGTCATGATGGTTTCTAAAGATTGCAGTGCTGTCCTCCAAAACAAGATGCCAAAGAAGCTAGGAGATCCAGGGAAGTTCGTTCTCTCTGTGTAGATTGGGGCAATGACTTTTGCTTGTTCTTTGTGCGATCTTCGCTCCAACGTCAACTTGATGCCATACTATGTGGCTAAGCAACTTGGATTCACGAAGTTCAAGCAAACTAAGATCTCCTTAGCATTTGCCGATCGTTCTGTGAAACTGCCTGTTGGTGTTCTTGAGGATCTACATGTGCGAATTGGGGATGCATTCGTTCCTGCAGATTTCGTGGTCCTAGAGCTAGATGAAGAACCGAAAGATCCTCTCATCTTAGGAAGACCCTTCTTGTGTACAGCAGGAGCCATCATAGATGTGAGGAACGGGCGAATAGATCTCCACCTGGAAGACATTGTCATGAAGTTTGAGATGGACAAGATGATGAAGAAGCCTATGTTGGACGGTCAGACCTTCTCAATTGATGACTCACTAGAAATCTCTGACGAAATGGTTGAAGAGATTTTAGTGGATGACACTACAAGAAAACACAGTTTTTGTGACCAACTTTTGTGACTCTTTTTTTTGTTGCAAAAAAGTGGGACGAAAGTGTGACTAATTTGCGATCACTTTGCGACTACTCGCAATGCAGTGGCAAAACAGTCGCAAATTAACGACAAAACAGAGGAGTCACAAAAGGGTCTCAAATTTGCGACTGTTTAAGGACTTGCAAAAGTAGTCCCAAATTTGTGACTGATTTGCTTCGATTTAGCAACTCCACTCGATTTTTTTTAAGTAAACATCAAATAATATATAAAAAAATTCTAAACCCTAAACCATCAAATAATATACAAAACATCAAATAAATAAACATCAAATAATATACAAAAAAATTCACACTTACAATTTTTAAAATATAATCATTTTATAAATCCTAAATTATAAACCCTAAACCTCTAACCCTTAATCATAAACTCTAAATCTTAAGTTGTAAAATATATTTTTGAACATCTATATACCCAAAATCATTGTAAAGTGATATTCAAACCTTATATGTTTTTAAAGTTTAGGGTTTAGGGTCACATGTACACTAATTTGCAAACCCAGTTTTTGTGACCAATTTGGGACTAATTTGAGACTAATTTTTAATAGTAGTCACAAAATTAGTCCCATATTTGGGACTAATTTGCAACTCCACTTGATTTTTTATAGAAATCAATAAATTCTAAACTCAAACCACAAACCCTTAACCCTAAACCCTAAACCCTAAACTTCTAACCCTTAATCATAAATTTGATCTAAATTTTAAATTGTAAACAAAATTTTACACATAAACATCAAATAATACACAAAAAACTTCAACACTTACAAATTTTTTTAATATGATCATTTTATAAATCCTAAATTCTAAACCCGAAACCTCTAACCCTTAATCATAAACTCTAAATCTTAAATTGTAAACTAGATCTTACACATAAACATCAAATAATAAACAAAAAAATATAAAACTAGATCTTACAAAATCATAACATCTATTAAGTGTTACATGTGTTTTATAAGGAATGATTTTGAAAGATAAAAATTATCTCAAAATTTATTTATTTTTAAGTTTTAACATATTTTTGAACTGCTATATACACAAAATCATTGTAAACTCATATTCAAACTTTCTAGGTTCTTAAAGTTTAGGATTTAGGGTAAAAAATTTTGATTGTCACAAAATAGTCTCAAATTTGCGACCGTTTAGCAACCCCAGACGATTTTTTTAATAGTAGTCACAAAAGAGTCCCAAATTTGCGACTAATTTGTGACCAAATGACAAAAATAATGAAAGCTTCTCATTGGCTAGTTCCTTGTGACGAGGATCAAGATCCTCCACGGTTTATTGGTTTAATCCAACAGTGGAGGATTTAAACTGTTTTATTTTATTTTTTTTCTTTTCTTTTTCTCTCTCCTTCTCTCTCCTTTCTTCTTCTTCTTCTACTTCTTCTTCTTCTTCTACTTCTTCTTCTTCTTTTTTTCAACTTGATCCATCATCTCCACCGCCATGAGCCACCAGAACCACAACCGCCGGCGAGGTTTCATACTCTTCCTTCTCTTCCTTCGCTTCCCTTTTTAATTGAGTTTATCTAACTCTTTTTTTTTTTTTACAGATCCAATGAGAAGGAAGAAAAGGAAGAGTCTGGCCGGAGGAGCCCGCGAGTATGGCCGGAGGAGCAGATCCGTGTTTCTGCGGCGCCGAAAGAGCAGATCCGCCGGCGAGGCTTTGGCGAGTGAAGATGAAGATGAAGCAGATCTTGGCCATGGTGGTTCGTGGTGAGCTCGATATGGAGGCGAAGGAGCAGATCTTGGCCATGGAGGGAGAAGAAGATTGAAGATGGAAGGTCGCCGCCGGTGAGGGAGAAGAAGATCGACGGCGGCGAGGAAGAAGAAGATCGATCTTCTTTTTTTTTAATTTTTTTTAATTTTTTTAATTAAGTAATTTAATAAATACAAATATTTTTTTTGAAATTTTTGTTTTTTTTTGTTTTTAATTATTTTTTTTACAAATAGTCGCAAATCAGTCTCTAAATTAGGACTGATATTATAGTCACATATCAGTCCCAAATTTGAGACCGTTTTGCGACTACTTTATTTAGCGACCAAATATTTGCGACCACTTTTTTTGGTCCCAAAATGGTCGCAAATGAGTAATTTGCGACCATTTTGGGACTCTTTTGGTGGTCACAAAAACTGTGTTTTCTTGTAGTGTGACCCGTTGGAGACTGTTTTGACAAAGGCTGAAAGTGAGCATGGGTTCATGAGTGACGATGCGACTGGTTATGCTAAGATGCTGAACTCAAGCCAGACAATGGGGAAGATGGTCGAGTACATCAGTTTGGATGGAGCTGTAGAGACGCCTCCAGCAGCAATCCTTATGCGCCTCCTGCTGACCCGTGGAGCAAGCTGAAAGCTCCAAAAATTGAGCTCAAACCACTCCCAGTTGGGCTAAGGTACGCATTTCTTGATCTTGTGATCATTAATGCTGAGTTGAACAATGTTGAAACTGCTTTGCTTCTGTGTGAGCTTAGAAAGTATCGTAGAGCTTTAGGCTACTCACTAGATGATCTCACAGGAATTTCACCTGATCTTGGCATGCATAGGTTACATCTAGAGGATGAATCGATCACTTCGATAGAACATCATAGACGGTTAAATCCGAATCTAAAAGATGTTGTAAAGAAAGAGATAATGAAACTTCTAGAGGCGAGCATCATATATGCTATCTCTGATAGTACTTGGGTGAGTCTAGTCCATGTTGTGCCAAAGAAAGGTGGTGTAACAGTTGTTAAAAATGAGAAAAACGAGTTGATCCCAGCTAGAACTGTTACAGGGCATAGGATGTGTATTGACTATAGAAAGTTGAATGCTGCTACTAGTAAAGATCACTTTCCTTTGCCTTTTATCGATCAAATGCTTGAAAGATTGGCTAACCACCCCTACTACTGTTTTCTAGATGGTTATTCCGGTTTCTTTCAGATTCCCATCCATCCAAACGACCAGGAGAAGACTACATTCACATGTCCTTATGGCACTTTTGCTTATCGCAGAATGCCATTTGGCTTGTGCAATGCCCATGGGACATTCCAGCGATGCATGATGTCAATTTTCACTGACTTGATTAAGGACATCATGGAGGTTTTCATGGACGACTTTTCTGTCTATGGATCCTCCTTCTCTATATGTCTTTCTAATTTGTGCAGGGTATTACAGCGCTGCGAGGAAAAGCATCTGGTGTTGAACTGGGAGAAGTGTCACTTTATGGTCAGAGATGGGATTGTCTTGGGTCATCGGATTTCAGAGCAAGGTATCGAAATGGACAAGGCAAAGATCGAGGTGATGACTAGTCTACAACCTCCTGATTATGTCAAGGGGATTAGAAGCTTTCTGGGACATGCTGGGTTCTACAGGAGGTTCATCAAGGATTTCTCTAAGATTGCTAGACCTTTGACTCGGCTGCTATGCAAAGAAGTGAAGTTTCATTTTGACAGCGACTGTCTAGAGACCTTTCACACGATCAAGGGAGCTCTTGTCAGCGCACCAATTCTCCAACAACCGGACTGGGAGCTTCCTTTCAAAGTAATGACCGATGCTAGCGATTTCGTAGTAGGAGCTGTTCTGGGACAGCGAAAGGACAAGAAGCTTCATGTTATCTACTACGCCAGCAGAACTCTTGATGATGCGCAGTGCAAGTACGCTACAACCGAGAAAGAACTTGTTGCCATCGTGTTTGCTTTTGAGAAGTTCAGATCTTATCTTGTGGGGTCTAAGGTTATAGTGCACACCGACCATGCTGCTCTGAAATATCTCCTCACGAAGAAGGATGCCAAACCTAGGCTTTTGCGATGGATTCTTCTGTTGCAAGAATTCGATCTTGAGATCAAGGATAAAAAGGGGATTGAGAACGGTGTTGCATATCACTTGTCTAGGCTTTGTATAGATGAGGATACCCCTCTAGATGACAACTTACCGGAGGAGAACATTTTCGGGATCAGCGTTGGGCGCAGTGATCACCACGATCCGTCGCGCCACTCCAAGTTCCCCGAAATGCCTTGGTTTGGAGAAATAGCAAGAACCAAGCGAATTTGTTGGGAACAAGAAGAAGAAGTTCTTGCGAGATATTAGACACTACTTTTGGGATGAACCCTACTTGTACAGACAGGGTTCAGATGGTGTCTTTCGCAGATGCATCTCAGAGGAGGAAATTCCTGGTATTCTTTTTCGCTGTCATGGTTCTAATTATGATGGACATTTTGCCACATTTAAGACAGTATCCAAGGTCCTACAAGCCGGTTTCTGGTGGCCGAGTATGTTTCGTGATGCACACGCTTTTGTCTCAAACTGCGACTCGTGCCAAAGGCAAGGGAATATCAGCAAGAGGAATGAAATGCCACATAATTTCATCTTGGAGGTTGAGGTGTTCGATGTGTGGGGGAACGATTTCATGGGTCATTTCCCGTCCTCTTATGGGAATCAATACATCCTAGTGGCGGTGGACTATGTGTCTAAATGGGTGGAAGCTGAGATCGAGATGGTCCAGACCATTCACAATTAAGGAGGTGAGACCGTACGGAGCTATGGTGTTGCTGGGCACTACAGGAAATGAGTTTGTGGTTAATGGTTAGCGCCTAAAGCCATACCTCGCTGACGTAGAAATCGCTGGGGAAGAAACCATTCCCCTCGGTGATCCATCTCATGCCTAAAAGGCTATCAAGTCAAGCTAATGACTTTAAGCAAGCGTTGGGTGGGAGGCAACCCACCAGTACATTTTCTTTTGTTTTATTTTCTCTTCTATTTTATTAAGTCTGTTTTGCCTTCTTCCTAATTTATTTTCACACCGAGACAGTGTGAAGTAAGTCTGGGGGAGGGTCTTTGTCGTTACTAACGTTGTTTTCTTTCTTTTGTTTTTTCTTTTGAGTCATTTTGATGTTTTGTTTGAGTCATTCTGTTTTATTGAGTCAAAACTTGTTGGAGATTATGATCACGACATTTGAATTTTTATGTCATTTGCATCTAAGTGACCATTGTTGCGGAGCTAGTTTTAGACCAGACTAATGGAAAATCTAAAGGCTGACCAGTTAATCAGAGACATCCATGTTTCCAGAGAAATTCAAAAAGCTTGAGCTAATTTCTGAGCTCTTCCTTTTACCTCATCATCGTGATTGGTGTCTTCAGAGCTTGACTCCTCATTCGTATCTAACAAGACGACATGTGTGACAGTATGGTACTCCTCTCCCTTATTTAAAATAAAAAGCATAAAAGATGAAATGATTTTTTTTCGAGTAAAGGGCTAGAAAAATTTCCATCGATCCCATTATTTTACTTCGAAAGAGATGATCACACTACAGTTGGAAGCGAGGTTAGGAAAATTTCCAGAGATACCACTATTCACCCACACCTTAGAATAAAAGGGTGGCACTAAAATGAACCGGGGATTCGGTGGCAAAAACCATCAATACTCGCGTTCCATCAGCCATTGACCCTACAAAAAGAAATTGAGAAAAGAATAAGTCTGGGGGAGGGAAAAAGTACCAACGGTTGTGTTGTTGTGTCGTCACGATATCGAAAGGGAAAGAGTCTAGAAGGTTCTTGGCACTATGATCTTTGATGAGACCGAGCAATGATGGCTTTAGATTATTCTGTGAAATAATGAGTTGAATCTGGGAGGCTGCGATGCTTGCAGAGAAGTACATGCTGGTTCGATCTGGAGCTACTTTGGCAATACGTGGATTACTAAGGTAATGGTCATTGCAGAATTCTAAAGGAAATGTGAGTCTCCGTGTTTTTCAAATCTTTTTTCTTCTTGATTAGTTTTCTGTTTGCTTGAGGACAAGCAAAAGACTAAGTCTGGGGGAATTGATATATTTGGGTTTTACCGTTTTCTAACAAATGTTTTGGTGTTCCTTTTGAGTATTTTATCGAGTCAAAGTTCGTTTTTATAGTCTTTTAGTTCTTTAATTAGTTATCTCAGGTAAAAAGGCGTTTAAGGAAGAAATTGGAGTTACGTGGGCAAAAACGTATGGAATCGTGCAGAAAATAGCAAAATCGATCGATGCAAGACCATCAGAGAAGTTCAAATTGATTGATGCAAGGAGTGCATCGATCGATGTGTTATCACCAGAGAAGTTCAAGTCGACCGATGCAAGATTAAGGCTGATCGATGCAAGTTGTGCATCGATCGATGGAGCATGCCCAGAGAATTCAGAATCAATCAATGCAAGGAGTGCATCAAACGATGCAAGGAGTGCATCAATCGATGCATGTCGACGAGAGGAATAAGGAAATTTCTTATTTTCCTGTTTTGCCCTGGAAACTGCCTGTTTTGANTTACGATATATATATATATATATAATTTTAGCCACTTTTACGACAACGCTTTTGTTTCTATTCAGATTTTTAGCTATTGATATTGTAAGCTTTGGAGAAGAATCTCTGCATTTATTGAGAAGAATTCTAAACCCTTTCCTCTCTTTGATTTATATTATGAGTTCTTCGTCTCTCTGCTTGTTCTCTGCTACCATGTATGAGTAGTTTCATAGTTAGGTTTAGGGTTTCAACGGGATCCATGAATCATTGAATTAGACACATATAGGATTTATCTTTTGTAGTTTTCGCTTATTGTTGTGTATATTGCTTAGGCTAGGTTGACCGCTTTGCCTCTGATCTAGGGTTTAATCTATACCACTTAAGTGTCGTAGGTTGCTAGAAAGAACATAAACGAGTAAATTGTCCTTAGCCAACGGGAGTTGATGTTAAGGCGATTCGTGAACATATTGAACCTATTCGTTAATGCTGGTATAGAACTCTAGGTTCAACGGAAGTTAGGATTTTAGGTTGATAGATTTAGTAATCAATACCACGGAAGTGGATTGGTTAGATATTTATGTTTGAGTTTGAAACTTGTGTTTAATCGTTCCCTGAATAGTTGTCTGATTCATGATGTCTGGATTCTTCCGAACAAACCCTTGACCTAACGCTTTTCTCTTATTGAATTTACATCGCTTTTTATTTGTTTCATTATTTTGCAATTCAAAACCATAATCTTGTCTTAGCTTAGCTTTGAATTTTGAGAATTGTAGTGTAACCTTGGTCCTTGTGGATTTGATCCCAACTATACTACTGTGATTGACTGTTCTCTTGCAGTGCCTTATTTGGGTATTCTTAAAACCCGTTTCAAGAGGATCCACATGTTGTGGCCGGTGAGGATAGCAATCCAAACGTGCCAGTACAAGAAAACAACGTTTTGGCGACTGCAAAAGGAGTCGCAAAATAGTCGCTAAAAGGAGGATTACGACTAATTAGCGACTAAACCATGTAGTGGGTAATATTTAGTCGGTAAAGTATGTAGTCATAAAAATAGTCATTAAATGGCGTCTAATTTACGACTACAGCACATGAACAGTGTGTAGACGGTCAATCGTCGTAAAGTAGTCGCAAAATTGTGTGACTAATCGGCTACTATATTTGTGACTATTGAACGACTATAGAATGGGTCTAGATGCAGTCGGATAGTTTTAGTCACTAAATAGTCATCAAATTTAGTTACTATATACCGACTATTCTATGACTAATGGACCGACTATTTGGCGACTAATAGGAACATCAAGTTTCGAGGATTTAAATATTTTGCGACTACTTAGCTATTCTTCTGCGACTGTTTGGCGATTATTTGGCGACTAATAGGCGACTATTTAATGACTATATTCGTTGTCAAAATAAGAATATGGTATGATCGATTGGTGTTTGTTTTGTTTCTCAAATGGTAACATGTGTTACAAAACAACCAAAATTTGATTCAAAATAACATTTGATTAAAAATATTAACTTAAATATTCAAACATCATAACAAATGCCAAAACATAAACAAAAATAACAAGTTCACAAAACAGGTTCATGAGTTCACAAAGCAGGTTCAAAAAACAGGGATTAGTAAGCTAAGCTATTGTACTTGGATCTGGTCGAGGTTGAATGGTTGATGGAAGGAGATCGGTTTCGGTTGTTGCTAGAGCTGAATGAGAAGCCACGAAGTCTAGAAACCGCGGATCAGTTTGTCGCATGTACTTTTCCACCAAGGAGAAGTGCTCGAGCTTGTCCTTTTGCTCAGTTGCAGCTCGGGAGTGCTCTGTTTCACGGGCAGCAATCTCAGCATCACGCCGTTCATTGTAAGCAGCCTGCTCTTCGATTTTCCGTTGAGCTTCCTTCAGTTGCTCTTGCAGTGCAACAAACGATGAAGAGTCTCCTGGTTGTTTGCGCTTGCCATTGAGTAGAGTCTCCTTTAGGCTTCCAACTCCATAAGGAGTTCCTCTTGAATCCATCTCAGTGGACTGTCAAAAGTAAGAGAAAAAACAGAATTCAAGACCATGACAAAATCAGAATTCAAGACTATAAATGTGGAATGTGAAAAATGTATATTCATCTGTTGTATTACCTGAAGAAAGATGCTCGTATATTCATTTGTTGTTAGCTCTCGAGGTCGCAAAGCACCGTCAGACAGCTTCTCTTGCAACTTCTTCTCATACGTACCATCTGGCCTTTTATGCGTCTTAATGAAAACCTCACCAAGACTAACCGGTCTTCCCAATTCCTCTTCCTGCAATGTTACAAAATAAACAATTATTATGACATAATTTAAAGTTGTTAAGGTGTAGAAAATGTAAAAGTTACTAACCATTTCTTGTTGGATTTGTTGATAAGACTTTGGCCCTGATAAGTGGATGTGAGGACCGAGACCTTTACGGTCAGACATACGAGCATCGGAATAAGTGAGACTCCTTTGCTTTGCTTCTTCAGTGTCCTAGTAGTCGGTCATCGTTTTCCAGAGAGATTCGCCGATCCAATTAGGTCGCTCTCGACTAGTCCTCACGCTGCTAACCATGTCTTTCATGGAGAACTTACCATGTCGAGTTCGGCGTCGGTGTGGGAGAGATGACGGTGGTAAACTTATCCCGGTCTTGCACCANTAACCATGTCTTTCATCCGGCGTTGACAGATCTCCTCTAAATACCCTTGAACTGTCCCTGTTATCAAGGGATCCCAGGTGTGTGTTTTCTATAATACAAAAAGAATAGAATGATGTTAGTGAAAACATCAGAAGAGTGAAAACATCACAAGCAAACCAATATAGGACAGAAAACTGTACCGCAAACTCGAGGAAGTATCTTTCTTGTCTGTCCCGAGGCACACATGTCCCGCTATAGTAGGGAGCATCTAATTTGTTTGTAAACACTTTAGTAATTGCCCGAACCAGTTTCGATCCCTTGTCGCGAGTAAACCTGTAAACAAACACTTTAGTAAAGCAAACATTTGTGTCTCCACTCAGACACTCACACTCAGATAATGTGTCTACACTAAGACTCAGACAGTCAGACATCAAGCAGGAGACTCTTCATCGTGTTAAGAAACGGCATAAGGAGCAAACTAAGTATCAATTCTTTTCAAAGAACAAAATAACAAATCAAATTCAGATGAGACAGAAATATGCCGATGTCCATGAACAAAGCATCATACTAGAAACCAAATTCGGACAAAATGATGAAAGAGAATCCAATAACCTAAGCCGGACAGACATAAAACTAAGTAGACAAAACCATCTTTGACTAAGCAATCTCACAAAATCACACAGTCACATCCAGTACAACAACAACAACAATACAATTAGACAAAACCATCTTTGACTAAGCAATCTTACAAAATCATCTTTGACTAAGTAGACAAAACCAACAAAAAACTATACAATTAGAGCGATGCACAAACAAGAAGAACACAAAAACAATCGCATTTACCAGATTTTATCTTGTGTTCAAATGCGTTAAAAAGATGGAGAACTTACCATGTCGAGTTCGGCGTCGGTGTGGGAGAGATGACGGTGGTAAACTTATCCCGGTCTTGCACCATAAGCAGAGCATTCAGAGCCCGCAGCGTGTCTTCCTGGAGATCCGGCAACACTGGAGGAGATTCAGCCTAAGAGTTCTGAAGTGGTGACGCATGAGTGTCCTCCAGTGGAGCGGAAGCAGCCGCAGGGAGTTCTTCTCCACGGTGTGAGGCATGGAGTTCTGGAAAAGTTGTTGTGGCGGTGGATAGCTCTGGAAATTTCGTGATGTCGACTGTTGATCGTTCACGGGGAGTTGAGGTGGTGTCGACTGAGTATGAAGAACTTGGTATTCGTCAGCTCTTTTCGCGGAGAGTTCTTTTTCGGAAAGTCCTGGATATTTTGCAGAAAGAAAATCCTCGAACATACTATAGAAGACCAACATGCACAAATATGAGAAATTATAGTGGATTATATATTAAAACGCAAGCTGGGAGAGATGCTAACTTATATACCTCTCAATTGGCTGAAAATAGTCACAATTTCGTAAAACATATGCTTGTGCGCATTTATAGTCTCTCTCTGAGAGCCATATTTCATGCATTTCTCCACTTGGATGACCTACGTGAGTAAATATAGAAAGTACTCCAGGGACATGATATATGGGGACTTCACCTTCATCGAATCTTGTTAACCTGACCAAATGAGTGAAAAGTAAATCACATTAAAATACATATCATGTGTATACAAATTAAATGGCAAAGTGGACATGAGGTTACTATAATATATGCTCTAACCCCTATAATATACGGGAAAATTGCATGAGGTTACTATATAAATTACTATAATCATATTTATAGAAATAGTCGTAATTAGTACCTGATAACGCAAGGTGGACATTCCGGTCTAGGAGTTCTGCAAAGATAAATGGAAGTAACCGCTCCAAAAAAACATGGCAGTCATGACTCTTCATGCCTGAAAACTTTTGGTTGTCCATATCAGCACAAGTAGCTAAGTCTGACGAATAACCATCTGGGAATTTAACCGCATGTTTCACACATTCCAGTAAACTTTTTCTTGCTTCTTCTGTCAATGTGAAGGCTTGGAAAGGAGCTTTACCCTCACTATCAATATGTAAGTGTGGCCGAGAACAAAATTGTTCTATATCCAATCTTGACATGATGTTATCTTTCGATTTACCCTTCACACTCATAAGAGTATTCATGATGTTGTCAAAAAAATTCTTCCTATATGCATCACATCAAGACAATGACGGAGATTGAGGTCCCTTCAGTACAGCAGCTCCCAGAATATGCATTCCTTGTGCCAGTTATGTTGCTTCCCATAGCCCGGCTTCTTCTTTTCGTGACCGTTTCTACCAACGTCCTTTGTTTTCGATGGATTTACACCAGCCAACCGCTCGTAATAAACTTTCTCACCGGTCAAAGACGGAGGTGGATACTCTCTCGAGGCATCTTTTCCCTTTAGGAAGTCTTTTTTATTCCTCCTCAGTGGATGACCATGAGGAAGAAATCTTCGGTGACAATCAAACCAACATGTCTTCCTTCCCTTAGGTAAATAAAAAGACTTTGTATCTTCCATGCAAACTGGACAAGACAATTTACCATGGGTAGTCCATCCGGATAACATGCTATACGCCAGAAGGTCGCTTATCGTCCACAGCAGTACTGCTTTTAGATTAAAATTTTGATTCAAGGACAGATCGTATGTATCGACGCCATTAGACCACAACTCTTTTAACTCCTCAATAAGAGGTCGGAGGAAGATATCGAGACTAGCTCGTGGATGATTTGGCCTAGAATTCAGAATTGTCAAAAATAAATACTATGTATTCATGCACATACTAGGGGGTAAATTATATGGAGTCAAAATCACATGCCACATCGAATGATTACGAGACATGCCAAATGGATTGAACCCATCCGTACATAATCCAAGATAAACGTTACAGGGTTCTTCATTAAACCGGGGATTTTGATCTTAAAAATATCTCCACTCCGCCGCATCAGAAGGATTACCCATTTCTCCCTCATTTGCTTGGTGCTCGGCATGCCATTTCATTGCCGCTGCAGTCTTCTCGCTCTGATATATTCTCTTTAATCTATCAGCAATAGGTAGATACCACATACGACTATATGGTACTTTGGTTCTACGTCGGTCGTTCTTAGGCTTCCATCTTTGTGCACCACAAAACAGACATTTATCTTCCTTCTCGTCATCTTTCCAGAAGATCATACAATTGTTAATACAAACATCAATTGTATGATATGGGAGACCTAAATTGCGCATCAATTTTTCTGTCTCGTAATGTGAACCGGTTGACTTGTTTCCCTCTGGTAAATAGTCTGTCAAGATTTCGCAAACCGAATCCACTAACGTTTCACTCATATTATATTCTGCCTTATTTTGCATGACTCGAGCAGCTAAGGATAACTGTGAGTGACCTTCACGACAACCATCGTATAATGGATTATTTGCACCTTCTTTGAATGGTTACCTACCGGTTCTTCTACATTCTGATAACTACCATCCTGATGATAGTTATCAAAACTCACGTTATGACGAAATGCATCATTTACCATATCCACATATCTATCTTCTACTACATTACCCACTTCTTCACTCCCACTTATATACGTCGCATCAACATACCTCGATCCTAAATCCATATTGATTTCTTCTCCATGCTTATACCAAACATAATAATCTGGCATAAATCCTCTGCTATAAAGATCATTCCAAATTCTTGTCCCTGGGATAAATTTCTCGTTCTTGCAAACACTACAAGGGCAGAAAAACTTACCGCCACTACTCTGTGTTAGAGGCTGGCTATTTGCAAATGTCATGAATTGCTCCACCCCCGTTGTGAACTCTACCAAGAAATTTCCTGTCTCTTCATCGAACCTCTTATACATCCACTCCCGGAAATTACTATAATTGTAATTTCCCGACATTATAAAACTTATAAAAACTGAATTTTGTTGGATTTTTTGTTTGAAGATCGAATGAGGAGAAGTAATGGGGAAAATTTTGCTTATATAGACATTTATGGCGACTAAATAGCGACTACACGACGTCTGAAAGGCGACTACATGTTGTAGTCGCATAAAACCGGTACACCAACCCAAAACGAATAACACGTGTTTTTCACCGGTATTTTACGACTGATTACCGACTACCTTGCGACCCGCCGAAATAGTCGCACATTAGTCACCAAAATGGCGACTATGATGCGACTACTGTTTCCCGTCGGGCAAATTAGTCGTTATTAGTCGTAAATTAGCGACTCGGCTTAAGAGTCGCACAATAGTCGCGCGAGGGATTCAAGCGACTATTGGGCGACTATTATTATCCGTCTCAAATGTAGTCATAAATTAGTCGTAAAATAGTGACTAATGTAGCGACTATGTTCTTTGGTCGTAATTTAGCGACTTAATTACAACTAAATTGTATTGGTCGCCAAATAGTCGGAATTTAGTGGCCTATTAGTCGCAACTTTTGGCGACTAATTATTTAGTCACCATTTGTAGTTGCCAAAACGCTGTTTTCTGGTAGTGTGCACATGCTTTTACGGTCGACAAACCAACACACAACGGGATATCATGGGTGTGAAAATTCAAACGCTTGTGGTTCCGGTTCAGGTCGAGTCCAAACGCACATAATATATATTTTTTTTTTTATGGGTTTTATGATTGAAGATAAACAGAAACTAGACAAAACAAATTTTTTATGGGTGTTTTTTTTTTCTTTTGTGGTTTTCGGTTTTAAATTGGGACAAAAACAAAACAGAAAATATAAAAAAAAACGATAGATGGTAGCAGCGTTTAAGCTCTGATACCAATAATGTAAGACTCGAAGGGGAAAGATAGATTTTGATAATCAAATTCGTTTGATTCCACAAACAAGTTCGAAAATTGGGTGTGTGTTTGATTCCACAAAGACAAGTGTTGTTTGATTCCACAAACAACCAAGACAGAAATCCCAAGGGCTATTCCTCGCGAGGGATTCAAGTCTCAACACGAAACCTTAGTGAATTGATTCCACAAAACACAAGAAATCGCAAGAACAATTCAATTCAAACACTCGGGTTATGAAACAAATACTGAATTTTTCTATATATTCAAGGGTTCCTTTTACAATGGGTGAGATGCTGCTCTTATAGAGTTTCTACTTAGGGTTTACAAAACATAAGAGCACTAACAAAATTCAAATTCAAATCGCCAATCATAAACAAAGATAAGCGGAAGTGGCTCCTTAGAGGAGGAAATTAGGGGAGTCTTGTCTCTTCTTTAAGTCCCACTTGTTAAGACTTGATTCAGATGTCAAATATAAGTTTGCAAGCTTCCAATCCCATTGGGCCTAGCATTCACCAAGTAGACAACCAGATTGACACATTTAGGCAATTGGGTCATAACTTTGTGATCCTTTGGCCATATCCTCTTATCTTGGGCTTGTTGGAAACACAAGAGATCCAGAAAGATTCTCCAATTGGTTTTATGTTGATATCGTACTTGAGTTGGGTTGTGAAACACGATCTTTAACTCAGTCGCGCAATAGGGCCTGGAGCAGATCCATTGACTTGTAAAATCTATCGCTTCCAAGTCTGACCCGTTTTCTGGGTGAATCCAATTTTCACGGATGCTCTGATGAATCAAGAACAATTTGGTTTGTAGCTTGATTCATTCTGGTTTGGTTGGAAGAATTCTTTGAACGTCCGTATGTCCGAATCGCGTAAACGGGGGATCACCTGACTTGAATGTTGAATAACTTCTTCACCTGAACTCGGATTGGACTGATTCCACTTTTAGAAGTGCTCTAGTTTAGGTGAGAATGTATTACAAGTGTTCGTTGGGATGGAACAATTGTCGTTGGGCTTCATTTGGGCTGAACAAGGCTCATATGTCTTCTTGGCTTGTCTTGGGTAATTGGGGCTCGCTACTTGGGTTAGACCGCTTTTGATGTCCTCATCAAATGGTTTTGGTACCATAAAATTCCAAAGGAAGAGAAGCTAGCCTACACCATAGACTTGCTTAACGAATGGGCTTACAAGTGGTGGAGAGCTACGAGGCAGAGCGAACATACCTCAAGAAGCCAGCCATCACTACTGATGTGGGTAAAGTTTTCACCCAACTAATCCTAGCTGCAAGCGCACAACAATCACAATTAGTATAGTACGGGATCAAATCCACAGGGACTTGTAAACTGCACGTCGAAAACGTTAGAAAAATAATCAAGCTAAAACAAAATAAAAGAGAGATGTCGATGGTGATTAACTAATAAAGTAAATGAGCAATAAAATCAGAGATTAAATCAATAAAGAAAAGGTTAGGTTTTAGGGAAATCTTATGGAAAACATGCAACAATAAGATAGATGATTTGATAGGGATTTATGTAAAAACCGTCTTGAACACAAAACACCAATTTATAGTCTTTCCATTGTCGTGGCTCCGACCACTATGTTTTACAAACCAATAGACTCAGCTTTTGGAAGGTTATTGTAGAATGAAAACATGCATTATATCGAGCAAGTAATGATAAAGTTCAATAGACTCCTTAACTCAACTTTTGGAAGGTTAAGACGCCTAGCTCATCAAATATTAGTTACGGCAATATAACAAGCTTTTGGAGAGTATATCAGCTTAAGATCAGATTACTAAATGTGCGGTAAAGTAATCATGCATTGAGAACAAATAAAGATGAAGAACCATATGAACATCTGATATATCATGGTTTTTACCCGTTTGTAACCATGATATAGGTCTTATTTATAGAGTCATTCTAGTATTTTTGGAGTCTTTTTGAGTCTTTAAGGTTTTAGGTGACTTTGGGAGAAAAGAGTCGTTTTGGGTGAAAATGAGCATATGGAGATGTAGAATCATGCAGAGACGTCAGAAGTTTGGCATTCGTTGAAGAACTTCCCACCGATGGATTGAGCTCAAATTTTGATACAAGACAGATCAATTGATTAGCTTTCCTTTGGAAGCAGTTTGAGGCCATTCCAACGGTGCGATCAAACGTTATGCCAGTTTTCATGAAGACAGTCCAATCTGGCGAGCAGAAGAAGCAGTGTGTCGATCGATACCACTAATGGTGTCGGTCGATATCGACTGCAGGAAAACAAGAAACGCAACTTTTTACAAGTCTGGAGAGTTGCACCTTGGTCCAGAAGTCTTTAATTATTACAAGAAGCCCCAGAACGTGTTTTAGCATTATAATTAGGTTTTTCAACCATTTTTGTTGGCTACGCTTTATTTTACTCTAGTTTTTGTGAGAGAGCTCTCTGAGGGAGACAAGTCTGAAACTCTGTTCGTCCGAGAGAAGATTTGGAACCCTTTTGTTACTCTCTTCTTTATTATTTATTCAGAGATTTATTCAATCATGTTTATTGTTTCAATCTCCATGTCTGAGTAGATCTCCTGTTAGGTTTAGGGTTCTCAATAAAGGATCTCTTTGAATGTTAGGTTAATTAGTTGGTTAGGGTTCATAATCTGAATTAGTTCTTCGCCATATGTTGTTCTCAAAGCTAACTCTAGTTTGACGAATCTGGAACTTATATCTTAGGTTAATCGATTAGGCACGACAGTGCAATTGATAATCTGACAGAACTTAGGGTGAACAAAATAGCTATCCGCAAAGAGATTTGGTTTAGTTGTTTTGTGAACATATCAAACCTGAACTTTAATGCTGGTTTAGATCTTTAGGATTTGCAAAGAGATTTGGGATTTTGAGATTTAGACTTAGATAATTCTCGCAACGATAGTTGGTTAATTATAGTTTAGTGATTTGAGTTCAAGAACCGTGCATAACCTGAACCCTGACTAGTTGGTTAATCTGCATTCTTTGATTTCCTGAGAAATACCATCAACCTATCTCTCCTCCATTGAATTTACAACCGTTTAATTTACGTTATTGTTTTCAATTACATTGATCACTTAGCTTAATTCAAACCTTTAAAATCTATTGTGTGATTCTTGAGTCTATGTGGATTCGACCCCTAAATACTACAATCGACAAAGCTGTTAGTACTTTAGGGTATTAATTTTGAGCTTATCAACATCCCTTTTAAATAATTATCATATCAATATCGAATTATGCACCCATGGATCCCTTTAACCTAACAAACGAACTACTCACTCATGATGCACAAAAAACAGCAAGTATGAATTGAAATCATGATGAAAATACTTGTATTAAAAGAGTAAGGTTGAGAAAACTTCCCTATATTGAAGTACAAAGTCGAGGTCTCCACCTTGAAGCTCTTAGAATCCAAATCAATGAAAAACTTCTAAAAACTATAAAGAAAACGTGGCTATGTTTATTCTAGGGTGGCTCTCTGTTTTGTGAGGCTAAAAACAAGTATATATAGTCTTAAAGTCAACCTAGGGTTTCATTAAACCGAAAAAGGGATTTTTTGGGTCACAAGTGTGGCAGGATCGGCCAATCTTCTAGGCCGAGCTCCTGGGCCGAGCTTAGTCCTTCTTCCGAGCCAGAAGGACATGTCTTCAGTAAACTCGATGTATCTTCTTGACCACTGCTCCATATGACTTAAAACCAATTGCATATGAAAGATGACTCCAAATTTTATCTTTCCACCAAATATCATCTCAATCCATCAACGGAAAAGCATCCAATAAAAGTGAAACTTCTTATGCATATGTGCTTTCCAATTGGGGAAATCCGCCTTTCTTGAGCTTTAGGTGCTTGGCTGATGTCTTGGACCTGGTAAACTCCTTTTTGGCTCCATTTTGCATCTTTTTGATGATTTGACCTAAATAGATTTTAAAACTACAAATACGAGAAAACTACCTCAAAAAGCACAAAACCGAATAAATTGCTTAGATAAAATACTAAAATCCGTAATAAAAACAGTAAAAATAGAGTATATCAACTCTCCAAGACTTAGCTTTTTGCTTGTCCTCAAGAAAACAAAGAAACTAAGAATAGAAAAGAGGTTTGAAAATGCGGAAACTCACCAATTCTTTAGAACGTCGTACTAACCTTCAATGTTGTAAACCAATTAGAACAGTTTTGACGTTAGATAGAAACCACCATGTACTTCGTCGTTTTGTTTCTAAACTTCCCAAGTCTGACCCACATTCTCATAAGGTTACCCGGATTCTCCATTGCTAACTTCTTTAAAGTTAAAGGCGTGCGGTCTCATCGAGGGAGTATCGATCAAAGAACATGTAGACTTTCCTTAATCAAGTTTCCTTCTTACCTTGACAATCTTAATTCCGGTTTCTTTCCTCTTCCTTTTTTTCTCTTCCTTAGATCGATTTCTTCTTTTTTTATTTTTGTTTCACAGGATCAAGGAATATGAGACGCGAGTATTGATGGTGTTTGCCACCGAATCCCCGGTTCACCTCCTTGGATAAGTTTCCATGAGACGCGAGTACTGATGGTGTTTGCCACCAAATCCCCGGTTCACTTCTTTTGGCATTCTTCTATGAGACACGAGTATTGATGGTTTTTGTCACCGAATCCTCGGTTCACTTCCGCGCCATCCATATCCTTTCTGCATTGAAGTACTTAACTAAAGGGAAGAGAGAGGGAAACCGTACTCACACAGACTTGTCATGGCAGGCTTGAAAAAGGTGTCTTGGTCGATGTATACCAAGCCCTAAGATGAGAAAAATTAAGTTCATTAGGTTGAAGCCAGCACTAAATCCTTCGGTTCCTTTAGAGAAATGGGCGTTTTATGGTAGGTCGGTCCACTCACGGGTTTTCCATTAGTAAAAATCTGTGGTCAATCTCTGTTAAAACGGTCACTAAAAGTTGGTGTCCCACGGTTAGTTCCAAGAAGAGCTCATAATTTCCAACATAATAGTTTTGACTCAATAAAACGACTAAAAAAAAATCATTAAAACGACTCAAGAAAAATAAAAATAACATCAAAGAAAAATAAAATGCGTTAGTATAAATCTCCCCCCCCCCCAGACTTATTTCGCATCGTCTCGGTGTGAAAGTGAGCGATAGAAGGGAGCGGACAGACTCGATAAAGTAAAAATAATAATAAAGAGAAAATAAATTAAAAAAAATTTTTGACGAGGGGACCTGGATCAGAACGTCTCGGAAACGGAAGATGAAGTCTCGTTGTCGTCGGATTTGCGAGAAAGCACCTCTGTCTCGTCGGAATCAGCTACGAACTCATCCTCTTGTGGCGTCGTCATCGGTAGCCTTGGTCTGGTCGAAACCCGAGATGAGTGAGAGGCTACCTAATTCGTTGTCCACTTGCTCATCGTCTCCTCACTATCTTGCACAACATCTTTTTCATGTTTTCTTCCTTGTTGATTTTGTGTCTTCCTTGTTCTTTGGACTTGAGGAACGTGTTCCTCCGGTTTTCGAAACACCAAGGGTTTGTCCTACAAATTAAAATTCTTGAAGAACACCATTAGTAAATTGAAGAATTAACCAAAAATCAAACAATTTGTCTCAATGCTTAGCATAATAAATTAAGAGCATAATGAGACAATATAATTCAACAAGAATGGAAAAACAAGATCAAAACCAATTTTCTCAAAAATATTTGCAATTTTCGGAGTTACTTGTTCATGGCACAAAATTTTTCATCAAAAGCTTGAATCTTAAGTTCTAGAGTGCCAAAAATCAAGCAAACCCCAAGTGCATATGATAAAACAATTTTAATGAATGCTTAAACAACTCATGATTCACCCAAATTCGTTTTTAAATGAAGAACACAAAATTTAGTTTTTGTGTAAGTTTTATTCAAGGTGAATACAAGTCATAAATCCATCAAAATTGTAAAATATATGGATAAACAAGTGTAACTAAGTGAGTTATTTCTAAATCTAGCAAGAGTTAGCTAAATCCATGGAAAACTCAAAAAGTTCATAAATTTGAAAAGTTAAGAAAATTAAGTTTAGAGAGAACACACCTTGGATTGTGATGATGAATGAGTAAGAGAATGAAAATTCCTTGGTCAGTTCACTTGAAACCAAACAAATTAAACAAGATCCCCATTTTTTAGGATTTTGGGTTTTGGACTCAAGAACAATCTCTCAAGAACAAAGAGATGAGGTTTTAGTGTTTTTAATCCAAAAATGCCCTTCCTTAGACTTAAAAATCGTTTTTATGAAGTGGGGAAGGAAAAATCCGGTTTAAATCGGTTTAGGGTCGGTTTGGGAGAAGTTAAACCAAAGGGGGAAGGGAAACTTACATGGGATCGTCCGGGAGCAAGGCGAGGTTGGGCCGATGCTGGCGGTCGAGTTCTGCCGTGTGCCGTGTTTTGAGGCTCGGGATCGGACCAGGAGGGATCGAGGGGGGGGGGGGCTGTCTCATCCCCGGTCGAGTTCTCCCAAAAATTGAGGCACGAGCTCGGGTCAGGAGAGGTCGGGCCGAAGGTCTCTTGCCCTGGGTAGAGTTATGTCTCATTTTGAGGCGCAAGCTCGGGCTGGAGCTCTTCTAGGCCGATTTCAGCACCCAATATTGGACTACTTCTTGTTTCTTCTCCGTTCTTCGTCTAAAACCTATTTTTTGTATTTTTAAAACTTTTTTGAAAAATTCCTAAAAATGAAAATCAAATAATTAAGCATATAATAGAGTTATAAAAATTAAAATAAAATTAAAAACCATTGTGGGTTGCCTCCCACACAGCGCTTGTTTTAAGTCGTTAGCTCGACTCCTTTTCGGATTAAACAAAGGATGAATCCACTAAAGGAAGTGAATCTCCTTTAACTTCCTTTGTCTCTGCACTCGGAGGGTCAGGAGGGATTGGGAGCTCCTCAAGCTTGCCTCAAATGTCGTTTTTAAGAACGAACGCCTTCGGGAAAAGCTTCAAAGTGTTTTCGAGCTTTTTCTTAATGGTTTCTTAGTCTTTTGCATCCATCTCCTTGGGGATCACGATCTTTATCTTTGCAAAAGACTTCGACACAAGTTTGGGCTTGACTTTGGTCTCTCCCACGTCCTTCTTTACCACAGTAGGCGTCAAGATGGAAATAATATCCTTGAAGACGTCTTTACGGTCCATCTCCAGGCTCTAAGAGAATCCTTTTGTTGCCCATCTCAGCCACCTTCATCGTCTTCAAGATTGTCGGATAGAAGACATTCTTGTTGATTTTCGCAAAAGAGATTCTTCGGTTTGGAAATTAATCAATGATTGCACCAGCTGTAGACTGAGATCCAAGTATCAATGGTCTCCAATTATTCCCTTTCATCACCACGACTTGAAAGTCAGTAGGAATAAAACCATTGCCTACACGAATTGTCACATTAGGCAAAAATCCATAAGGTGTATCGGACGACGAATCCGCATACGAGATTTGAGATCGTTTGAACTCTGAAAGACCTAGCTCTTCCGCCATCGCCAATGACATGATATTGATGTTAGCTCCTGTATCACACAAAGAGTCATAGAATTCAATATCATTGATGGTACAAGTCACCACAAACTTTCCCGGACTATCGATTTTGTCGAGTGGCCTCATTTTCAGCCTCCTTTTGAAACTCTCTTCGATTCTCCTTGGTATGGCTTTTGTTCTTGGATTTTGTCTAACTCATCAGCCTTAGGAGGTGGTGTAGAGGTTGGCACGAGCTCATCTTCATTGGAGGAAACAACATTGCAAATCGTTTTTGCACTTGCCTCGGCTTGTTTCTTCACGGCTTCCATAGTTTGAGCAACTTGAACATCTAACTTTTGAACATGAGAAACGATTGAATCGTACTTGTTGTTGAGATTGTTGTAGAATTTATCCATCTTCTCATGGATCTCCTTATTGGCTTGTTTTTGTCCTTCGATGCATTGTTTCATCATTGCTTCGAGTTTATCTTCTTGTCGAACCGCTGCGGTAGCTTGAGGGAAAGTGAATGGGGCTTCACTTGATAGACTCCCGTTTGATAGAATGGTTTCTTAGGCTGGTATCTCCTTCTTGGGCGTTTTGCTGAGGATACACTTGATCTTGAGGGTTCTCCACATTGTTGCTTCGGTAGGACAGATTTGGGTGAGATCAATATCCGTGGTTAAATCCTCTATTTCCGAAATTTCCACGAATGTAGTTCACTTCTTCTTGGTTCTCCTCTGTACCATCTCCAATATATTCCATCATAGGCTCACCATTAGTATCCACCACGTCCTCAATAGCATGAACTCCTCTTTGAACTTTTAGTAGTTGAGAAACCACGTCCTCAATAGCATGAACTCCGCGATTTGTGTTGATTCGTTTGACGTGTTGGTGGTACGAATGTTTCTATTGTACCCGGGGCAGCTATTAGCGTCACTAGCAGCAAGGTTTTCGATAAGAATCTTAGCTTCCAATACCGACTTGGTCATGAAACTTCCATTGCTCGCGGTATCGAGGGATAGCTTGTACTTGTGATCGATCCCGTTGTAGAAGATGTTCCAAAGATTTCCTTCGGAGAAACCATGATTGGGGCAGTCTCTAGTGTACTCCTTAAAACGTTCCAACGCCTCATAGAAAGATTCGGTAGGTCCTTTTTGAAAACCCAAGATCTTGCTTCTTATAGAGCTCGATCTTTGCTTGGTGTAGAATTGTTTCAAGAAGGCAGCCTTGTACTCGTTCTAAGTAGTGATTGACTGAGGGGGCAGCCTTGTCATTCACCGAGAAAGTGAACAACTCGCACTTAAAATAATCAGCGGGAACTCCATTTGATCAAGTTGTGCTACATATCTCCTCGAAGGTGTCAATATGATCGAGTGGGTGCTCGGTGGGCTTAATCTCAAAATCATGCTTTGAAGATTAGGAGGACAAATTGGATTCCTATCCAAGAAGAAAGCGTCGGAAGAGTCGAAATCACCGATGGTTTGATGATTTCTGTATTGAGCGATTGGTGCTGGCCTTTGGTATGCTGGTTGCTGAGCTTGTGGCACTCCTTGGGGAGGGAATAGCTGAAGTAGTTGTTTTTGAAGTAGTTGCAACGCAGCATGGTCAAAGGAGCGATGATCTTCCACTCGCGGTGGAGGTTGTCGGGCAGCGCGAACGAGAGGGGCGTTTGGGTCAACGACTAGACCTGGAGGATCATTGTTTGGGTCACCAAGGTTGGCGACAGGGGGGTTAACACCATGAGGTTGCTTCAAGAGAGCAGCATTGGGGTTAGCAAGGGCAGCGGCTTGCTCTTGAGCGAGTCGTTCTTCTTCGGTAAGGAGGGGTCGGTTTTCTAGCTCGGCCATCCTTTGTTGTTGTTGTTTTTGTTTTCTAAGTTGTCTCTCAAGTCTATTTATCTCCAATTCAGGTTCGAATAGATTTTCAGAAGTAGAACTTCTAGTCATACACCTGAAAATCGAAAGAAAAACTCAAAGGAACAAATTAGAAGTTTTTTAGAAAAATCGAAAAGAAAAATTAAAATGCAAAAAATATACATCTTAGACTAGATTAAAATTCAGAATTCGAAAGCAATATTATCTAAGTCCCCGGCCATGGCGCTAGAAAACTTGATGTGGGTAAATTTTCACCCAACTAATCCTAGCTGCAAGCGCACAACAATCACAGTTAGTATAGTACGGGATCGAATCCACATGGACTTGTAAACTGCACGCCAAAAACGTTAGAAAAATAATCAAGTTAAAACAAAATAAAAGAGAGATGTCGATGGTGATTAACTAATAATGTAAATGAGCAATAAAAATCAGAGATTAAATCAATAAAGAAAATGTTAGGTTTTAGGGAAATCTCATGGAAAACATGCAACGATAAGATAGATGATTCAATAGGGATTTAGTAAAAACCGTATTGAACACAAAACACGAATTTATAGTCTTTCCACTGTCGTGGCTCCGTCCACTATGTTTTACAAACCAATAGACTCAGCTTTTGGAAGGTTATTGTAGAATGAAAACATGCATTAAATCGAGCAAGTAATGATAAAGTTCACTAGACTCCTAAACTCAACTTTTGGAAGGTTAAAACGCCTAGCTCATCAAATATTAGTTCCGACAATATAACAAGCTTTTGGAGAGTATATCAACCTAAGATCAGATTACTAAATGCGCGGTAAAGTAATCATGGATTGAGAACAAATAAAGATGAAGAACCATATGAACATCCCTTTTAAACAATCATCATATCAATATCGAATTATGCACCCATGGATCCCTTCAACCTAACAAACGAACTACTCACTCATGATGCACAAAACACAGCAAGTATGAATTGAAATCATGATGAAAATACTTGTATTAAAAGAGTAAGATTGAGAAAACTTCTCTATATCGAAGTACAAGGTCGAGATCTTCACCTTGAAGCTCTTAGAATCCAAATCAATGAAAAACTTGTAAAAACTATGAAGAAAACGTGGCTAAGTTTATTCTAGGGTGGCTCTCTGTTTTGTGAGACTACAAAAAAGTATATATAGTCCTAAAGTAGACCTAGGGTTTCATTAAACCGAAAAAGGGAGTTTTTGGGTCACAAGTGTGGCAGGATCGGCCAAGCTTCTAGGCCGAGCTCATGGGCCGAGCTTGGGCCTTCTTCCGAGCTAGACGGACATATCTTCAGTAAACTCGATGTATCTTCATGACCACTGCTCCAAATGACTTGAAACCAATTGCATATGAAATATGACTCCAAATGTTATCTTTCCACCAAATTTCATCTCAATCCATAAACGGGAAGGCATCCAATGAAAGTGAAACTTCTGATGCATATGTGCTTTCCAATTGGGGAAATCTGCCTTTCTTGAGCTTTAGTTGCTTGGCTGATCTTTTGGACTTGGAAACATGTCTTTGACGTAGTAAACTCCTTTTTGGTTCCATTTTGCATGTTTTTGATGATTTGACCTAAATAGACTTTAAAACTACAAATACGAGAAAACTACCTCAAAAAGCACAAAACCGAATAAAAATGCTTAGATAAAATACTAAAATCCGTAATAAAAGCAGTAAAATATAGAGTATATCAACTACATGGGGAAAACTTAAATGAAAAATGAGAGAGATGTATTCCCCAAACAGCCTCCCACAAAAAGAGCAAACCCTAAGCCGTGATCCACGAGATGACATAACAATTCTTACGGATCAAACCAAGGTAAGTGTCTCTCCAAATTTTCTTCAAATTGATCAACGTCTTGACAGTCTAATACACTTGATCAAGTCAGTAGGAAGAGATAAAAGTTAGGTGCTAAAGAGGAACCTGATCAAATCCATAGCCTTGATCCGCATATCAACACAAAACAAGAAATTGTTTCTTCTCCTAAAAACGAAAAGGAACCATCTGAATTTTCTCAATCTTTTTATGATAATCCAATGACTGTTTTAATAAACTTGTTTGGTGCCAAAAAGGTTTAGAAAGTTTCAGGTGCTAAGGATATCATTACGGATCAAGAAGAAGCTTTAACAATGGAGAAGCAGTTTTCAAACCATAACCAAAACCATGGAGAACCAACGCCGATGCTGAACAAACTTGCTGCCCAGGAAGATGAGAGTTTCAATAACACAATTCAGATCAAAGAATAGCCACCGGATGCTCAGCCCTTTGATCTAAACCGAGAGTTCACAAAGGAACCAACGAAGGATGCACTAGAATATAAGAGCATGGCTACCTCTACTCTCTGCTGATCAAAGAAGCACCACCACCATCAAACCAACCACTAAAACAGAGCTGATACTAAGGTAAGATTCTAAACCACCATTCGGAATACAAGTCTAACTTGCTCTATCTTGGTGCATGTCATATGGTTTTGAGGTCGAAACCTTTTCAAGAGGGAGGGTATTATGTGGACATCAGCCATGACCATATCGGATCGGAGCAAGGAGATCCAACCGGAGCTGTTTCTGAACAAGGAGTTAATGAGCCGAAGGAGGAAAAAGAGTCCAAGGACGAGGCCAAGAACGATTCCACCCAAATCAGCACCTTGAGCTTGGACCAAGACTTGCCTTAAATGAACTCGTTCACACTTTTATTCACATTGGGCGATTTCTACAGCTCAAGACTCGTGGTCTCACCTTCAAGAGACGTCCTCCAAGGTTCTGATAACACCGGCTTTTGACCATTTTTATGGATCACTTTAATATCTTTTGTAGGTGTTTTAACTACGTTTTCAATGGTTTTCAAGTGATTTCCATGTTTTAGTATTTTGAAACACATTTCAGGTAACTTGGGATAAAAGAGTACATTTCGGAACAAAAGTATGTTTTTGGATAAACTCGGACAGTCAGAAGTCTTGCAATCAAAGAAGACCTTCTCACCGTATGATCATCACCAAATTTTGACATAACCAGCTTTCAAATGCAATTGGTTTGGATACATTCCAATGATTGGATCATCAAATACACGAAGCACTGAAGGCAGATCAAGCTGCCTCAAAGAGAAGTCCACCGCGGCATGAGAGCCACGACCCGCGGCCAAGCACCATTCCACCGCAATTGGAGGAGCTCGACCCACGGCCAAAAAGCAGTTTGCCGCGGCCAAGCCCGATTTGTTCAAAGCAAGGCCTTTCTTCACCCGAGTCCAATTCCGTCTTTTCACATCAAACCCTAAACGAAGTGAAGACTATAAATTCTTGTTTTTAGGTCTTTTACGACAGACACACATCTATAGACACTTTTTCTTTCACGTTTGAAGGCATAGGCGAATCCCTTGCAACCTTGTTACTCTTGTTCTTTGGTTTGGAGCGAGGATTCTCGACTGGAGTTCTTCGATAGAGAAGCCTTCTTCATCCCTTTACTTTAATGTTTTATTTTCAATATATTGATTATGTTTACCTCATCTATGACTGAGTAGTTCTTTTGTTGGGTATAAGGTTTCAAAGGGCTCTCAGGGTTCGATTTCTTATTGAGTTTTTAGACTAGGATACCGATTAGGGTTCTTCATTTTATCCTTTCTCTTAATGCATGTTTGCTTGATTGATCTCCTTGCAACTGAAATTAGGTATTTTTATAACTACGAAAGTACTGGATCCATATGCTTGACCTGGGGTAAACGAGCAAAACCGTCACAAGATTTCGAAAGTATACTTGTGGAGGGATTTTGAGCGTTAACAACTTTTGAGTATAATCACTAACTATTTGCGCAGGCGGAAACAAAAGCTACCGCTCTAGTATTAAAGTTGTAGGTGTGTAGGGTGTACGAAAGTAAACTACACATAGTGTCCGTGTTCCAAGTTCAAGAATTCAAAGACGACAAAAAGTCGCTTTAGAAATCCTAGCAAAGTCTTNAGTTCTTCGATAGAGAAGCCTTCTTCATTCCTTTTCTTTACTATTTTCTTTTCAATATATTGATTATGTTTACCTCTGCTATGACTGAGTAGTTTTTTGTTGGGTATAAGGTTTGAAAGGGGCTCTCATGGTTTGATTTCTTATTGAGTTTTTAGATTAGGATAACGATTAGGGTTCTTCGTTTTATATTTTCTCTTAATGCATGTTTGCTTGATTGATCTCCTTGCAACTGAATTTAGGTATTTTTAGAACTATGAAAGTACTGGATCCATATGCTTGACCTAGGGTAAACGAGCAAAACCGTCACAAGATTTCGAAAGTATACTTGTGGTGGGATTGTGAGCGTTAACGACTTTTGAGTATAATCACTAACTATTTGCGCGGGCGTAGACAAAAGCTACCGGCCGAGTATTAAAGTTGTAGGTGTGTAGGGTGTACGAAAGTAAACTACACATAGTGTCCGTGTTCCAAGTTCAAGAATTCAAAGACGACAAAAAGTCGCTTTCGAAATCCTAGCAAATTCTTAGTGAAAAATCGGCCATGAACCCTAGAGAATACCGATTGCCCAACGTTTCATTTAATTGTTTTACACCCTCGTTTTAATCATTTGCTCACTTACTTTCTGTTTTATTTCATTGCTTAATTTAGTTTATTTTTCTATCTACAATTGTGACAAATAAAACCCATAAAAATATAGCTTACGTCTAGACACAACTTAGAAATCAATAGTAATTAGACAACGTCACCACGTGGATTCGGTCCCTAAATACTACTGCGTTTGTTGTGCACTTGCAGCCAAGTTAAGAGGGTAAACACACGCGCCAGGAATGATCCCGGTGTGTCATGTTTTGGCGCTGTTGCCACCGGGGATGGATTTTGCTCGTTTAATTTTGTATTCTAATTTCTGTTCTAGACAATTTTTGATTTTTAAGCTCTTTGTTTTTCTTTTGACATTCTCCTTTATCTTTGTCTTTTGTTCTAAGGTGCATGAACACTAGGAAAACTCCTAGAGAAACCGTACCGCAACTAGACGATAACGACAGACACAAGAGAGAACTCCGAAGACTCAAAAGTACTCTAAGGATGGGCGAAAACGACCGTCCGAAAGATCAACTAAACCGTGATCCCCTTGATCATGAGGATGACCGTGATGTTTCTAATCACGAAGAGGGCCGAGAGGCTGTCCATGGGGCTAATGACCAGCCACAACTCGATCCCGAAGAAAACCAAAAGCAAAACCAAAATGCTGAAAATCCGAGGCGACAAGTTCCCGTCGATCGTGATGCACCAAGGAACAATCCTCAAGCTAACGCACTGATTCCTCCTAATGGCGAGAACGCCAACCGTCCTGTCCTACCAGCTAATCCTCCAAGGAGACAAGCGCGTAACCGCATCATTGCTGATTTTGATGCACCATATCAACACATCCAAAACCGACCCGCAATTCAACTTCCTTTACCTCATAGGAACGATTTTGAGATCAAACCTCAAATCATTGCTTTGATAAATTAAAACAAAATTCATGGAGTTACTAACGAGCACCCGATGGAGCATATCGAGCTGTTCAAAGAGATTTGTAGCACGACAAGAACAAACCAAGTTCCCGCCGATTATTTTTCTTTAGCCGATAAAGCTCACCGTTGGTTGAAATCTTTGCCCGCAAGATCTATCACTAATTGGGAAGAGTGCAAAGCCGCCTTCCTAAACCATCTACACCAAGTCGAGATCCAACTCGTTGAGAAACAAAACCAAAGTTTTCATCAACAACTGGTGGATCTTTCCATGAAGCGTGGGAATTGCGTTTCAAGGAGTATGAGAGAGATTGCTCTCACCACGGTTTTTCCGGTCCGAATTCGCTCAACACTTTCTACCGATGCTTATTATCGAAATATCAACTTTCTCTCGACACGGCTAGAAATGGAGACTTTTCGACAAAAACCATCAACCAAGGAAGAGCTCTCATCGAGAATCTTGATATGGCTAATAGCAACAATTCTTCCGACTATGATAGAGACTAGATCGAATGTATCGGAATCCAATGAGATAGTCGAGCTAAAGAATATGATGAATCAACTTCTCAAGAACCAAAACCGCCAAATAGATGCGTGTGAAGCTACAGTTGGAGGCGAAGAAGATGCTTACTACGAACCCGACAACAACGGTTCGTATTCTCAAGAAGAAGAAATTAACTACGTGGGAGTACAAAATTCTTATCAAAACGGCTTCAACAACGGATTCAACAACAACTTCCGCAACGCCAACTTCAACAATCTCTCTTACCGAAACCGGAACGTGGAGAACTCCCAAGACCAACTATCCTCAACAATCCAAGCCTTTTCAAAATCGGTTCCAAAACGGGAACTATGGCGCAAATGGGAACTTCCAACCACGACCACCTTTCAACACTCTAGCCGCTCCTTAAAACAACTCAAACACCCAGCAACATGGTATGTCCAACAATCAACTTGTTGCCCAAATAGCGAAGCTCGAGCAATTGATTCAACTACTCGCTCAAAGCAACGAGAAGATGGCAAAAGATTTTAACGTCAAAGTAGATTGTATGTACAATGACTTGAATGGGAATTCGAATCTCTTTCGACCCATGTCAAGAAGTTGGATATGCAAGTCTCTCAAACCGCGGACTCAACTAAGAGACCGAACGGAACTTTGCCCGTAAGAGTAGAAGATAACTCGAAGAGATTTTGCAACGTGATTTCTACCGTGCCTAAGAAGGAAGTCAGTAATGAACCGAAGCAAGGAGAAGCTTCAAAATTCGTCCCACTCTATGGAAGAGCCAATACCCAATCCAACATGGTTCGAGAACCACCATTTGAGGTACCAAAACAAATACCGTTTCAAAGGCTAAGAAAAGCCGATGATCCGGGACGTTTTTATTTCTCTTGCTCGATATCCGGGATAAATTTTGTAAATTGTGTATGTGATTCGGGAGCCAACATCAACATCATGTCAAAGACATTTGCCGAGAAGCTTGGTATAAAGACTCTCACACCGTCTACCATGAGCGTTATTTTTGGAGATTCATCACAAAAGAAGCCCGGATGAGTGATTCATGACCTTCAACTACTCATTGAGAACAAGATTGTTCCCGCTGATTTATTAAGTACTCGAGATGGATCAAGATGAAGATAGACCATTGATTTGGTCGACCGTTCTTAGCTACCGTTGGCGCCATCCTTGATCACCCCAATCGTCATGTTGTTTTTTGAATGTGGATCGAAGAAAGTTCTATCCAACTGTCCTGGACGGAATTCCAATCCCGAAGGACAAGCAGAAGAAGAAGAAGTTGATCCTCTCTAAGGAAAAAGAGAAAGACGAGTCAACTAAGCCAAGGACTCCAAAGGTAAGTCAACCTTTTATTTCTAAACCGTTTGCAAAAATCAGGATCACCATTCCAACCGACTTAAGAGACTCCAAGGAAGAGCGACTGGAAGGGATGATCGAGAAAACGAAGCAAGCTCATCAAAAGGCCAAGATTCCAAGAAAACATGGAAAGAAGAAGGGGATACAAAACATAGGCGAACCACATTTCAAATTCGATGAAACCCAAGGAATCACGAAACCTTTTATTGACTGTTAAGAGCTAGTTGACTGAAAGTTAGATTTTCGAATGACGAATACCGTGGACTAGTGTTGTAGTACCTTAGTGAGAATGTTCTAAACTAAGCCCGATTGATGCATTACGTTGGTTATGGTTTAGAAGGACATTCACCGAGTTTTTTGTTAGTTCCTATATTTTTGAAAACCTCTTACCGAGCTTAGATTTCTGTTTTGTTTGAGGACAAACAAAGGTCTAAGTCTGGGAGAGTTGATAACACCGGTTTTTTACCATTTTTATAGATCACTTTAATATATTTTGCAGGTGTTTTAACTCTGTTTTTTATGGTTTTCAAGTGATTTCCATGTTTTAGTGTTTTGAAAGACATTTCAGGTAACTTGGGATAAAATAGTGCATTTCGGAACAAAAGTACGTTTTTGGATAAACTCGGACCGTCAAAAGTCTTGCAATCAAAGAAAACCTTCTCACCGTTTGATCATCGCCATATTTGGACACAACAAAGAAGACACAACCAGCTTTCAAATGCAATTGGTTTGGAGACATTCCAATGGTTGGATCATCAAATATACCTGAAGCACTGAACGCAGATGAAGATACCTCGAAGAGAAGACCACCGCGGTAGGAGAGCCCCTACCCGAGGCCAAGCACCATTCTGCCGCGCCTTGAGGAGCTCGACCCACAGCCAAGCTGCAGTTCGCCGCGGCCAGAAGACCCGCACCCGCCACCAAGACCAATTCATCCAAAGCAAGGCCTTTCTTCACATGAGGCCAATTCCGTCTTTTCACATCAAACCCTAAACGAAGTGAAGACTATAAATTCTTGTTTTTAGGTCTTTTACGACAGACACACATCTATAGACACTTTTTCTTTCACGTTTGAAGGCATAGGCGAATCCCTTGCAACCTTGTTACTCTTGTTCTTTGGTTTGGAGCGAGGATTCTCGACTGGAGTTCTTCGATAGAGAAGCCTTCTTCATCCCTTTACTTTAATGTTTTATTTTCAATATATTGATTATGTTTACCTCATCTATGACTGAGTAGTTCTTTTGTTGGGTATAAGGTTTCAAAGGGCTCTCAGGGTTCGATTTCTTATTGAGTTTTTAGACTAGGATACCGATTAGGGTTCTTCATTTTATCCTTTCTCTTAATGCATGTTTGCTTGATTGATCTCCTTGCAACTGAAATTAGGTATTTTTATAACTACGAAAGTACTGGATCCATATGCTTGACCTGGGGTAAACGAGCAAAACCGTCACAAGATTTCGAAAGTATACTTGTGGAGGGATTTTGAGCGTTAACAACTTTTGAGTATAATCACTAACTATTTGCGCAGGCGGAAACAAAAGCTACCGCTCTAGTATTAAAGTTGTAGGTGTGTAGGGTGTACGAAAGTAAACTACACATAGTGTCCGTGTTCCAAGTTCAAGAATTCAAAGACGACAAAAAGTCGCTTTCGAAATCCTAGCAAAGTCTTAGTGAAAAATCGGCCATGAACCCTAGAGAATACCGATTGCCCAACGTTTCATTTAATTGTTTTACACCCTCGTTTTAATCATTTGCTCACTTACTTTCTGTTTTATTTCATTGCTTAATTTAGTTTATTTTTCTATCTACAATTGTGACAAATAAAACCCATAAAAATATAGCTTACGTCTAGACACAACTTAGAAATCAATAGTAATTAGACAACGTCACCACGTGGATTCGGTCCCTAAATACTACTGCGTTTGTTGTGCACTTGCAGCCAAGTTAAGAGGGTAAACACACGCGCCAGGAATGATCCCGGTGTGTCATGTTTTGGCGCTGTTGCCACCGGGGATGGATTTTGCTCGTTTAATTTTGTATTCTAATTTCTGTTCTAGACAATTTTTGATTTTTAAGCTCTTTGTTTTTCTTTTGACATTCTCCTTTATCTTTGTCTTTTGTTCTAAGGTGCATGAACACTAGGAAAACTCCTAGAGAAACCGTACCGCAACTAGACGATATCGACAGACACAAGAGAGAACTCCGAAGACTCAAAAGAACTCTAAGGATGGGCGAAAACGACTGTCCGGAAGATCAACTACACCGTGGTCTCCTTGATCACGAGGATGACCGTCTAATCACGAAGAGGGCCGAGAGGCTGTCCATGGTGCTAATGACCAGCCACAACTCGATCCCGAAGAAAACCAAAAGCAAAACCAAAATGCTGAAAATCCGAGGCGACAAGTTCCCGTCGATCGTGATGCACCAAGGAATAATGCTCAAGCCAACGCATCGATTCCTCTTAATGGCGAGAACGCCAACCATCCTGTCCTATCCGCTAAGGAGACAAGCGCGTAAACGCATCATTGCTGATTTTAATGCCATATCAACACATCCAAAACCGACCCGCACTTCAACTTCCTTTACCTCATAGGAATGATTTTGAGATCAAACCTCAAATCATTGCTTTGATAAATTAAAACAAATTTCATGGAGTTACTAACGAGCACCCGATGGAGCATATCGAGCTGTTCAAAGAGATTTGTAGCACGACGAGAACAAACCAAGTTCCCGCCGATTATTTTTCTTTAGCCGATAAAGCTCACTGTTGGTTGAAATCTTTGCCCGCAGGATCTATCATTAATTCGGAAGAGTGCAAAGCCGCCTTCCTAAACCATCTACACCAAGTCGAGATCCAACTCGTTGAGAAACAAAACCAAAGTTTTCATCAACAACCGGTGGATCTTTCCATGAAGCGTGGAATCGATTCAACTACTCCTTCAAAGCAACGAGAAGAAGGCAAAAGATTTTAACGTCAAAGTAGATTGTATGTACAATGACTTGAATGGGAAATTTGAATCTCTTTCGACCCATGTCAAGAAGTTGGATATGCAAGTCTCTCAAACCGCAGACTCAACTAAGAGACCGAAAGGAACTTTGCCGGTTAGAGTAGAAGATAACCTGAAGAGATTTTGCAACGTGATTTCTACCGTGCCTAGGAAGGAAGTCAGCAATGAACCGAAGCAAGGAGAAGCTTCAAAATTCGTCCCACTCTATGGAAGAGCCAATACCCAATCCAACATGGTTCGAGAACCACCATTTGAGGTACCAAAACAAATACCATTTCAAAGGCTAAGAAAAGCCGATGATCCGGGACGTTTTTATTTCTCTTGCTTGATATCCGGGATAAATTTTGTAAATTGTCTATGTGATTCGGGAGCCAACATCAATATTATGTCAAAGACGTTTGCCGAGAAGCTTGGTATAAAGACTCTCACACCGTCTACCGTGAGCGTTATTTTTGGAGATTCATCACAAACGAAGCCCGTAGGAGTGATTCATGACCTTCAACTACTCATTGAGAACAAGATTGTTCCCGCTGATTTATTAAGTACTCGAGATGGATCAAGATGAAGATAGACCATTGATTTTTGGTCGACGGTTCTTAGCTACCGTTGGCGCCATCCTTGATCACTCCAATCGTCATGTTGTTTTTTGAATGTGGATCGAAGAAAGTTCTATCCAACTGTCCCAGACGGAATTCCAATCCCGAAGGACAAGAACAAGAAGAAGAAGTCGATCCTCTCTAAGGAAAAAGAGAAAGACGAGTCAACTAAGCCAAAGACTCTAAAGGTAAGTCAACCTTTTATTTCTAAACCGTTTGCAAAAATCAGGATCACCATTCCAACCGACTTAAGAGACTCCAAGGAAGAGCGAGTGGAAGGGATGATCGAGAAACGAAGCAAGCTCATCAAAAGGCCAAGATTCCAATAAAACATGGAAAGAAGAAGGGGATACAAAACATAGGCGAACCACATTTCAAATTCGATGAAACCAAAGGAATCACGCAACCTTTTATTGACTGTTAAGAGCTAGTTGACGGAAATTTGGATTTCGAATGGTTAGAATTTCGAATGACGGATACCGTGGACTAGTGTTGCAGTACCTTAGTGAGAATTTTCTAAACTAAGCCCGATTGATGCATTACGTTGGTTGTTTTTTAGAAGGACGTTCACCGAGTTTTTTGTTAGTTCCTATATTTTCGAAAACCTCTTTCCGATCTTAGATTTCTGTTATGTTTGAGGACAAACAAAGGTCTAAGTCTGGGGGAGTTGATAACACCGGTTTTTGACCATTTTTATAGATCACTTTAATATATTTTGCAGGTGTTTTAACTCCGTTTTCAATGGTTTTCAATTGATTTCCATGGTTTAGTGTTTTGAAAGACATTTCAGGTAACTTGAGATAAAAGAGTGCATCTCGGAACAAAAGTACGTTTTTGGATAAACTCGGAATGTCAAAAGTCTTGCAATCAAAGAAAACTTTCTCACCGTCTGATTATCACCAAATTTGGACACATCAAAGAAGACACAACCTGATTTCAAATGCAATTGGTTTGGAGACATTCCAATGGTTGGATCATCAAATATACCTGAAGCACTGAAGGCAGATGAAGCTGCCTCGAAGAGAAGTCCACCGCGGTAGGAGAGCCCCTACCCGAGGTCAAGCACCATTCCGCTGCGCCTAGAGGAGCTCGACCCGCGGCCAAGCAGCAGTTCCTCGCAGCCAGAAGACCCGCACCCGCCGCCAAGACCAATTCATCCAAAGCAAGGCCTTTCTTCACCTGAGGCCAATTCCGTCTTTTCACATCAAATCCTGAACGAAGTGAAGACTATAAATTCTTGTTTTTAGGTCTTTTATGACAGACACACATCTATAGACACTTTTTCTTTCACGCTTGAAGGCAGAGGCGAAGCCCTTGCAACCTTGTTACTCTTGTTCTTCGGTTTGGAGCGAGGATTCTCGACTCGAGTTCTTCGATAGAGAAGCCTTCTTCATCCCTTTTCTTTACTATTTTCTTTTCAATATATTGATTATGTTTACCTCTGCTATGGCTGAGTAGTTCTTTTGTTGGGTATAAGGTTTGAAAGGGGCTCTCATGGTTCGATTTCTTATTGAGTTCTTAGACTAGGATACCGATTACACTACAAGAAAACAGCATTTTAGCGACTACATAATCAGTCGTAATGTAGTCGGTAAAACAGTTTTAGCGACTACATTACGACCACGTGAAGTAGTCGTAAATGTCTAGTCGCAAAAACATGTAGTCAGTAATTAGTCGTTAATGTACGACTACTTTGCGACTTTGTTGCGATGACAGTAAGAAGTCGCAAACCAGTCGCACATCAGTCGTAATATATGCGACCATGTACCGACTACATTAATGACTAACATGCGACTAACGTACGACTATATATTGTGTCGTGTGGAGGTCGTTTGGTGTAGTCGTTAAAGAGTCGTGAAATGTTGCGACTAATATGTTCACGGAATAGAGATTTGGTCATCGTTTTACGACTGTTTTGCGATGGATTTGCGACTACATAGCGACTGAGTTGCGACTACCTAGCGACTGATTTTATCAACGAAATTCAAAATGGTTATACTGTACCCAATTTGTATTACCTAGCAATTTGGAAATCATATACAAACTAATACCTAGCAAAGAATACTGAAAATTTAAAATGAAAGAAACATACAATAATAAAGAAACATTAATATATATTATACATTGTTTTAGCATATCAAATACAAACCAATACAAAGAAAGGTCCAATGTTCAAAACTTGAAATAAAATGACTGCCTAGGGTGTAGAATCATGCTGCCGATCAGATTGAGAAGCCATGAAGTCTAGGAAATTTGGATCAGTTTCACGAAGATACCTTTCCACCATTGAATAATGCTTCTGGTCAGCTTCAAGTTTGGTAAGCTTGCTTTGTTGGTCAGCTGCAAGTTTGGTAAGCTCTGCCTCACGCCGAGCGTTAGAAGCAGCTTGTTCTTCTATTTGGCGTTGAGCTTCTTCCAACTTATCTTCCAGGGATTGAAACGATGAAGAGGTTACTCCGAACTTGTGTTTTCCACCAACATGAGACTCTGCGAGGCTTCCTATTCCATATGGTCTGCCTTTGTCATCCGTGTACGTTGACTGCATAAATAAAACAAAGATTTATAAAACCAGATGACACAAAACCAAAAGATAACATAGATTTTGTATTTACCTGAAGAAAGAGATCGTTGTATTCCTCTGTGGTTAGCTCTCGCTGTTGCGACCTACCGTCTGAAATTTCAGGCCCGATCTCTTGCATCTTAGCTTGCAAGTTCTTCTCATAATTTTGCGCGATCCTCTCAGCCTTCAGATCAACAAACGTACCGTCAGATTTTGTGTGAGTCTTCGTTTTATCTTTTCTCTTAATGCATGTTTGCTTGATTGATCTCCTTGCAATTGAACTTAGGTATTTTTAGAACTATGAAAGTACTGGATCCATATGCTTGACCTAGGGTAAACGAGCAAAACCGTCACAAGATTTCGAAAGTATACTTGTGGAGGGATTGTGAGCGTTAACGACTTTTGAGTCTAATCACTAACTTTTTGCGCGGCGGAGATGAAAGCTACCGGTTGAGTATTAAAGTTGTAGGTGTGTAGGGTGTACGAAAATAGACTACACATAGTGTCTGTGTTCCAAGTTCAAGAATCCAAAGACGACAAAATGTCGCTTTAGAAACCCTAGCAAAGTCTTAGTGAAAAATCGGCCATGAACCCTAGAAAATACAGATTGCCCAACGTTTCGTTTAATTGTTTTACACCCTCGTTTTAATCATTTGCTTGCTTACTTTCTGTTTTATTTCATTTCTTAATTTAGTTTATTTTTTTAGCTACAATCGTGATAAACAAAACCCATAAAAATATAGCTTACGTCTAGACACAACTTATAAATCAATAAGAATTAGACAACGTTACCCCGTGGATTCGATCCCTAAATACTACTGCGTTTGATGTACACTTGCAGCCAAGTTAAGAGGGTAAACACATGCGCCGGGAACGATCTCGGTGTGTCAGGTTTTAGAAGACCAGCCACGCTCAAATCAAGTTTCCTTTTCAAGCCTTAGACATAAAAATGTCCAACGGCTCTTTTTCTCAATTTTGTCGCAAATCTCGTTTCATCTAAAAGTTTGGTGGCACAGAGTAAGGTAAAGGTTGCACACAAAAATAATAAACCTAAGATACATATTTATAGGTCTTGAGCTCTTCAAAAGTCATCTAAGGCTTTTCCTTGCACAAAACAGCATTGGATTGGAGTTGGGTTTGCAAACGGGCCTAGTCCGGGAAGAAACTGAGTTGGCCGTGGGGAAAGCCGCTCTGGCCGCGGGCGCGAGCCTCTGAGTCGCGGCCAGAGCTTTTTCTGCTTCTTGTTTTCTGGTTCGAGACAGTTTGATAGGCTTCAGTACTCTTGATGGTTCTTGAGATTAAACCGTTGGACCATGAGATCTCCTCATTATCATCTAGTTCAAGCCGATGTATGAGTTGCTCAAACTCTTCACTCCACTGATTTGTTTCTCTGCACCAACTTATGAAACTTCTTTTGTAAATCTCTATGGAAATGAGGTAGAACATACCTCTTTCTCAAGTTGAATATCATTGCGTCCCAAGAAGTGATCTTCTCATATCGTTGTCTCATTTTCTCTGACACATCTATGTCCCACCAAGACAATGCATGGTCGGTTAGTTGAGCAGCGACCAAGGCCACCTTCTTCTGGTCATTATAACAATAATAGTCGAAGATATACTTTATCCTCCTCTCCCACTCAAGGTAAGATTCTAGATTGGCTTGTCCTACAAAAGTAGGAACGGTTAGTTTAACCTCGTTATTGCCTTGTCTAGCTACCTCATCATCTCGAATACGACTGTGGTTGATCTCTTATCCGCTGGTTCTAGTGTTGGTCTGGTGGTTCTTGTCGCCTCTGGTTTTGCAGAACATCATCCTCTAGGTTAGGCATATGCTCACCATTAGGTTGTTGGAGTGGTGGAATAGGTGATGATCGTATTGGCTCTCTCCTTTGTGGCAGTTCCAAATGTCTTACTATCTCCTCCATTCAGCCTAATTGAGAAGCCATGTCTTGGCGCATTGCAGCAATGGCTTGTACCACGGTTTATTGTGGATTAGGTGTTGTTCGGCCATAGTTCCTAACTTTTGTCTCAAGCAAACACAAGAACAGATCAAGTGCAAAAGGAATAGAAATGGAAAAACAAGCTAAATGGAAATCGGCTGATTCCTAAGGCTTATTTCTTTTTCCTATTTCTGCAACACTTATCAAACTAGCAAGGTTCCTCTTCTTTTTTTTACTTTAAATGAATGGAATGATCAACTACGATGCAAAAACACCAATAACGAATGATCTGAAACAGAACAGATTAATGAAAGGCCTAAACAAATATAATGAAACTCTTTGTGGCTTTTCCGATTTATGAATGATGCTATTTAAAACAGAATGAACTCTTTATTATATATTTTTTGTTTGATTTAAATGAATGAACTAATGCAACCTAACTAAACTTTTTATGATTTTTGATTTAGATGAATACTAATGCGAACCAGAATGAACTAAACAAAATTGAGCAAACCTCAATGATAGCAAAGGAAAATATATACCTGATTTGGAGGGTTTAAGCTCTAACACCAGATGATGTAAGATCAAGGATATGATCTCACGGTAATGGTCCGATGGAACTTAGACAACAGGCCGAAGGGCATTCTTTGTCAAGTAAAGGCGTGGTCGAGTGATGAATGATGTATGAAATCAAATTAATTGGCCGAAGGGCTCTCCCTAACAAGATTAATGGATTGTCGATGGAACAATTGAATGAGTAACAATATGGATCGAGAGACGACACACAGTCGATGGTTTAGGACGTGATAAGTCACGAACTCAGTAGAAAAGGGATAGCCACACAAGCTATTGGATTCTAGAATTTCCTTAAGAAAAGTTCTGATATGAAGCTTTAATAATAGCTCGTCCAACTCGATCTTCTAGGGTCCATCAAGCATGTCTGGTGATGATTCTTTGTCTGCAACTAAAAGCGGATCCATTGTTAAGAAGGGCACAAACGCGGTAGCGGCTCCTTATTCCTTGTATGCATCAGATAACCCCGGAGCTATGATAACATCTATGATGTTAACCAGTGAAAATTACAACAAGTGGTCAACCAAGATGATGAACACTCTTAGTTTGAAGCAGAAAACTAGGTTCATCAATGGCAAGTTGCATAAAACGTTTCTTGAGCTTTGGTTCTCGGTAAACTCTATTCTAGTTGGCTAGATCCGATCTTCAATCGAACCTCGGGTTAGGTTAACTATCACGATTTTTCTGATAAAATCTCAAGCAACGTTTCTCTGTCGGGAACAAAGTACAAGTTCATCATCTTAAAGAGCAATTGGCTTCGTGTAGACAAGACATGCAATTCCAGTGTGTTCTAGTGGAGCAGCAACGAAATTTAAGAAGGATCGTGAAGAGGAGAAGATACATCAATTCGTCATGTGGCTTGATGAAGCTTGCTATGGAGGTTTGGGTACATCAGTCATCTTATCTAACTCCGATTTGGATCTTGGAGAAATCCACTCCAAGGTTATTCGCGAAGAACATAGGCTCAACTCCGCAAGAAATCGTGAGCAACAACAGAGTGTTGTGGGTTTTGTCGCCAAAAGAGATTTTGTTTCCGATCAATTTGCAACGAGAAACAAATCCGAGGCTAACTCTTCTTGTCGCTCACGTGATCGCTCTGTTCAGTGCATTAATTGTGGCCGCTGATAGTAAGATTTTTCGGTCTACTTCAATTACTCAAATCCCACTCATGTCATTGTGGTATCCATGAATTCACTATGCAATGTACCGACCAGGAATGGGTTGGTATTGAGAGGGGCTTCTGGTCGGTACAGATCCCAGGTGTCATACCGACCCAGTGGTACCGACCTAGAGCCGGTCGGCGTTGATCTCTAGGCTCGCGGCCAGTGGGACATACCCGTAGTAAAATCGCCATATATCCTGGGATACCTATCCGAATGACCTCAAACCACCTCTAGTAGACAGCTAACTTATCTGGCTACAACGTTTATAAGGATAATTGAGGCTGAATCTTACCGGAACCCCTTCGTTCTACCAGATTTTTAATACACTTCGGAATGATCCTTGCATCCTCTTTTGCTCCATTACTCCAAACATCTCCAAAATGTCTCAAAAGACCTAGAAAACACTCCAAATGAATGCAAGACTCACTAGGACCTAATGCAAACATTCTAGACTCTAATTAAGACCAAAATGCTGATAAATAGATTTTGTGTTAAGTTCTTATCAATTACTCAAACGTACTCATATCGTTGTAGTATTTGAGGATCGAACCAAAGAGGTTAAGATCAATGCACTAAGAATACATGAATCTTCCTAAGCTAGAGCAAATGTTT
>PKMM01043485.1:30728-57010 GCA_002933915.1 Eutrema heterophyllum | reverse complement strand
TGAAGAAACCATCTCGGCCATGCGGACATACCTCCAGTAAATCTGCCATATCTTCCAAACCACTCGTCCGAATGGCTTGCTTCAAAATCCGGTAGAAAGATAACTCATCCCTCTACAACTTTCATGAACACCTCCGAAGCTAAATCAGATCGGAAAGCCTTCGTTCTTCAGGTTCTTTTGGAAGGTTTGGATGACCCTTGTATTCTACTTTGGTCCATTCTCCAAATATACCCAAATTGCCTCCAAACACCTAGAAAATACTCCAAAACATGCAAGAACTCACTAGGACCTACTGCAAATGTCCTAAACTCTAAATGAGACCTAAATGCAAGACAAAACCATGATTATGCATGCAAATGACGCGAAACTCTAAGTAAAATGTATGCTAGAACATGCAATATATGAATATACCAAATGCTAAGAAAACTATGATTATGCATGCATGAGACTCAAAATATTAAGATAAATGTATGCTAAAAGAGGTAAAATAAGGGAACATCAACTCCCCCAAACTTATTCCTTTGCTTGTCCTCAAGCAAACAAACAAGAACAAGAAGAGAGAGAGGTTTGAAAGTGGGAGCTTAGATCCACAAGTATCATTAAAAGAATTCAAGCACAATGTCCAAGTTGCTGACTCTATGATGCGATCAAACAAGTCTACTCAAAAAGAGCTAGTCATATTCATCCCTACATGAATCAAGCCCAAGTCTCAACCTACACATGCCTGCCTATCGTCCAATCCTTTGACATTCATTTAATGGTTTCAAGTGAATCATGTTCATGCAAGACAAGTGAATTCATTTGGCTATGGTAAATGTCTTGAGATAAATATGATCTCAAATGTATGGGGTTACTCCAATGCAAGGGATCTCTCTATGAGTGAGCAAGCTTTAGAAAAATGTTAAGAGTAAAAGGCAACATATGCATACAAGGATAAATTCACATCTACCCAATGCCTAAGATGTCTCTAACCCTAGCATTTCTAGCCATGAAGCCCCAATCCTAAGCTACCATTTGTTCTCGAGGCCTTTTGCCTTCATGTCCCACACGTTTCCTTCATCTTCTCTCACTTGGGGAATTTTTCTTCTTCTTGCTTGACTCATGGTATGGTGTTTTCACTTCACTTCCCTTAGCTCTTCTTGTCGAATTTTTGCTTTGTCTCCATCCTTTTGATGCTTTAGCCATCTTTTCGACTTCTTTTCTTTTTCTTCAAACACTTGGAGACTAACCTTGATGTTAAGAGCTAATTCAAACTTTACTACCAACCATGTATTCTTGACAATTTCCCCTTCTTTACCTTTTCCTTCCTTTAACCTCAATTCCCATTTCCACAATGATTCCATCGATCAAAGATTTTTATTCATTCCAAACCCCAAAACTTCCCTTCCTAGCTAGCCTAGCCTAGTCTAGCCCGTGATGTTGAGCTAGATCTACATGCAAACCTATCATTGTCGCCCTAAACTCAACACTTTTTGCCAAGCTTACTCGAAAAATTAGGCCTTACACTCGCTCATTAAAGATTTGGCTATAAATGAGGGTAAGTTAGAGGTGTGGTAAACCGTTCCAATGATGGTTAACAAGAGAGTGGTAAAGTGGATAAGATAGCCCAAATATGTATGTGGTATCCATGAATTCACTATGCAATGCAATCACCATCCAATGGAAGGGCTTCCTCTTCATCACCATAAGCCATTGTCACACAAACACCCTCATATTCAACTCTTGGAGCCTCTTTACCATTACCATAGACCAAGCCCTTTTTCTCATGAGACTCTTCTTTCTCTTCATAAACCCTTGGGGGTGGAGCTTCATCAACCATCTTAGAACTACCTGCATACTTCACTTCCTCAGCACGAAACTCATCATCCTCAATAGTAATTGTGCCACAAAGCTTGTTGGAAGAAACCTTCATTGGGTAGTAAACCTTGTCATTCACATTCATGAGAACTACCATTTGGTTTTTGAAGTCCATGCTTGCACCGGTAGTATTGAGGAATGGGGTTCCAAGGAGGAGTGGGAGCTTGTTGGCCTTCTTCATTTCCATAACAACGAAATCCGTTATTTCGTGCTTTTTTTTATTTCGTGCGAGACTGCGAGGTCGGTGAGCTGCCCAATTGTTAGATCGGTGAGTTACGATTACGAGTTGCCATACTGCGAGGTCGGCGAGCTGCGCGGTCGGAGAACTGCGATCGTGAGCTTGGCGAGCAGGAGGTCGGTGAGATGTGGTCGTGAGTTAGGCGGAGCTGCGAGGTCGGCGAACTATGACTGCGCGATGAGTAAGCTACGACCGAGCTACCTAACTGTTAGACTGACGAGCTGCGACCACGAACTGCCTTCCTGTGAAGTAGGCGATATGTTCGATTGGGAGGTAAGCAAACTGCTTGAGTTCAGCTTGATGATACGAACTGTACGAGTTCGGCGAACTGACTGAGTTCGGCTTAGAGGGACGGACTCTGTGATTGAATTTGAATAGAAAATATATTCGAATAATAAAGTAAAATTTTTGATAAAGAGTACCTGAATTTTAGAGAGCTCGGTAGGCGAGCTACGATCAGTAAATGACGATATCGGTGAACGCTTTTTTTTTTAATCTCGACTTTTCTTCGCCAGTTCGGTGTTGTCGCAAGTCGGGGTGAGAGTGAGTGAGGTCAGCGTCATGTGCTTCGTAGTCGGCATGCATGTTGCTTGGCATGCAAGTTACATCTTCTCTGGTCATGGTGGTCTTCATGCTCGGCAAGTGAGCTCGTGAGGTTTCTTGGTGAGTTCGTCACGTTGAGTTTGAGATCATCGGGTTTGGTAAGCGCGCCTAGGCGAGCTCGGCGTGTTCTACGAGTTCAGTGAGTGATCTCATGTTCGGCACGTCTCATACTCGGCAGTTCGGCACGTCTCTGCTCGGCAGTTCGGCATGTCTCCATGCTCGGCACGTCCTTTGCCGTTATCGTGGTTCGTCTCAGTGAGCTCGTGATCTCTTCTACGTGATCATGAGCTCGGTTTGTTTTTGGCGTGATTGACATCTTCGATGTGTTCAGTTCGGTACTAAATATCTTGGTGTGTTGTCATGATTGGCTTCGTCATGCATGTCACATTGCTTGCCATGCAAGTGAGGTCGTATAGGTGCAGTTCGTGAAGGTGATCTCGTCTCTCCGTGGTGAGTTCGTCATGATCTCATCTCTCTGTGGTGATGACGTGACGTGTTCGCGTTCACGGCTTCATGTTTGGTGGTGATCGGCACGTTCATGTTTGTTCTTCTTCATGCATGCAGCTCGTCATCATCACGTGTTCTTCTTCATTATTTATTATGTGTTGAGCTCGGTCATTGTTTTCTCTCTCTAGGATATTTTTCTTCGCTTCCCCAATATTCTCCTCCATGGATTTTTTCTGGCAAGATTGTTCCGAGAGATGTTCAATGTCTCGAGGTATTTGGATACAGAAGTCGGGAAATCATCACCGGAGATATTGTTCTGTGATAAACTTATGAAGCTGAGGTTCCCACAGATCCCGAAACTGAGATCAGAGAAATCGCCGGATAAATTGTTGTAGATCTGAGGATAGAGATATCTTCCGAGAAATAGAGATGGCAATTTTTTTTTTTTTTTTTTGATCTTGGATTGAAAATTATGGTAAGATCGGAAGCCCATGTCGGTGATTGGAGAATTGTTGAACATGACGAGAAGAGTCGGAGACTTTGTCGGGTTTCTAGGGTTTTAAAATAATTCTCCATAAACCCTCAATTTTCGTCCCACTCCTTCTAGCGCCAATTGTAAGAACCAGAATTCGCACATAGATTCGGCGAATTCAGTTTAGGGTTTAGGAGAATTATTTTTATTAGATTTATAGCTGTGCCTGTGAAGGCTGCCTACGTACCCTTTAAAGGGATCAAGCCAAAACGTAGTTCTTGTTACAAAGAGTGTTTCTGTCTAAGTTCTCAATTCTAAGATATGAGAATTATGAATGGGGGGCTCTCCTATTTATAAGTCTTGATGTCTTTTGATCTTCCTTTTCCTTCTTGAATTGGTATTGGCAATTGTCCTTTTTTTCTTGAAGTCGATAAGGATAATCTCCTTTCTTCTCGGGATATGCCTTTTATGAAATAAAAGGAAACCTTCTTTTTATTTCGTAAGTTGGCTCTGATGGGCTTTGAAATCGATTGTTGGGCTGATTTTAACTCGGACCGGGTTAAACGGGGGGAGTGCTAAACTCCCCTCTAACAGTGACGGGTGATGAGTGATGCTTCTTATCCCTAGACTCTTAAGCAAATCACGGGACATGACGTTCACACTTGAACCGGAGTCGCATAAAGCATTATCAATTTCCAAATCTCCAAGATAGCAAGCTATAGAGAATTTACCGGGTTCCCAAGCTTGGAAATAGACTTGGGCGCGACCTTCGCCAATCCTTGTAAATCAATGCAAGCAACACTACCCTTGTCTTTAACCATGGTCACGTTTTCATCATTCCCAAAGGTCACCCCCCCCCCCACCTTGTTCCTCAATGTTCTCATTGAGCTTCAACGGGACGTGGCTAGGGCAAGGGTCTTCGACTTGTGAACCATAGACTAGAAGCTCGATTTCTCTAATAGCCGCTTCATTCGCATCATTGGAATGTGATTCATTGGAGAATATGGCATTGCAATACTCCTTTGGTTGTTGTATTGCTTTCCCAGTTGAAGAACTTTGAGGGTGAGATGATGAAGAAGCAGCTCCCTTTTGCTCCATTTGTTGCACCTTTGAGCTCAATGCCTCAAACTTCTTGTGTAGGTCATTGTAGGAGCAAGCCACTTTGGTATGAATTTCCTCCATCTTTTTGCTCATATCCAGTGCTCCATTAGCTTGTCCTTGTAAGAGTTGTTGAAGCGCGTTTTTGATCTCAAGGTCTTGAGACATGGAGTTGCTACCTTGAGCTTGTGGTGCAAGACCTTGTTGAAAAACCAGTTAAGGTAAGAATGGAGCCTTGTTGTAGTTGCCTCCTTGGTGTTGTTTGTTGTTGAAACCCCGTTGATAGCCACCATGGTTCCCAGCATAATGCACATCCTCTTGGTTACTCAAATCCACCATTTCCTCTTGGGACCCTTGATTGCCTTCAAAATCACGAACAAAGTGGACTGACTTTTTAGAAGCATTGAGAAGTTTGTCAATCATAGTGGCTTGCTTATCCAACTTAGCATTAAGAGCCTTCATATCCTTGGTCCTTTTTGCTCCTCAAAGTCACTTGTGGTCTTTGTAGATCTATCATACTCATCACTATAGGTTCCATCACTTTGAGCAAGGTTCTCTACCAACTTCATTGCTTCATTCACCTCCTTGGCCAAGAAATTACCATTGGAAGCGGTGTCTAGAAACATTCTCATCTTTGGAAGCGCTCCACGGTAGAGTGTGCTCAATAGAGAGGCATCGTTGAATCTATGATGAGGACATTTCATGGTGTAGCTTCTAAACCTTTCCCACGCTTCATTGAAAGTCTCATTTGAGCGTTGAGTGAAGCTCGAGATCTCGTGTCTTAGCTTGGCCGTCCTTGAAGGTGAGAAGAACTTGGCAAGGAAGGCTCTCTTGCATTCATCCGATGTGGTGATAGATCCTGGAGGCAAATTTTTCTCCCATTGATATGCCTTTTCGCCAAGGGAGAACATGAATAAGCGGAGCTTGAAACCGTCTTCGGAGACGCCATTCATCTTGGTCAATCCACACACTGTATCAAAATGATCTAGATGATCCAAGGGATCTTCCACCGGTAAGCCATGGAATTTGTTACCTTGCACCATGTTGATGAAGCTAGCTTTGACCTCAAAGGTGTTGTTCTCAATTGGAGGTGCTTGGATTCCTTGGCGGTTGACATGAGCAAGAATGTTTTGAGCTCGTGGAAGTTGGTGTGGAGCCCTAGCATTACGGGCGGGTGGTGGTGGGTTTTGGTTCAAGTTCCCACCGTTTGGTTCTTCAACGTTCTCCATACCCAATCTTGCAATGTGGTGAGCTCGTTCTCTTGCACATCGTGCTCTAGTCCCTCGGTCTAGACTGTCTATGTCGTCCTGTGGCTCAACAAGATTGTTGTTGCCTCCATAACGCAAGTTCATGCACCTACAAGAGAAGGCTAGATAGAGAGATTAGTAAACAAAAGAAAAAAAATAAAAGTTTAATCTCAAGAAGAAGTAAAATCCTAATGTTGAAAGCTAAACCCAAATGGCAACAGCGCCAAATTGATAGTAAGGTTTTTTGGTCTACTTCAATTACTCAAATCCCACTCATGTCATTGTGGTATTTAAGGATCAATCCAAATGGGTTTAATGTCTCGATCACCAAGAATGCATAAAACTTCCTAAGTTAAGCAACAAGTGGTATTAATGTTTCTAGCAACCTAAATGATCAAAATTAAACAAGAACTAGCAACACTAAAGGAGATTAAATGCAATAATAAAAGGCGAATCCAAGGATGAGGTTATGAAATTAAGGTGATTCTATAGCTAATTCATAATGCCCAATACACAATCAATGCTAATCCCTAGGTTATGATCATTAATTTTGACTAATCCTCTCTCAAGGCATTAATCACTTTGCTAATCACTAAATCAAGAACAAATTCTCATTTGTGATAGTTAGATTAGCAAGCATTAAATTTAGTATTGAGATCAACCAATAAACACCCTAGACATCTACTCTCATAGGTTAGAAATGAATATCTCTAACTAAGCTCTTTGGGGAATTTCATCAAACACCTTGTGGGTGTGAAATTCCCTAAAGTCTAGATTGATTATCTCTAACCTAATCTAGCATGAAGCACACTTAAATAGAAGGGGAATTGATATATCTAGCCCTAAGCATCATGAATCAACCTAGAAATCACCCTAAATCTACCCCCATCCCAAGATTCTAAGAGACTACTTACTAACCATGGTGGAACCAACAAATCTCATAAGAAAAGTGTTAAATCTCATGATTAGATGATTAGATTGTTGATAAAGAAGAGATAGAAGATAGAAATTAAAGAACTAAAGCTTAAATTGCATAAATCAAAAGGAGATATCTCTTTCAAAATACTAAGAACCCTAAAAGGAAGGTTTTTAGCAAGAGAAAAAGATAGAAAATGAGATAGATCCTAAAATTAGGTTGTTGCAAGTATTTAAATGGTGTTTGGGCAAACCGGGTCAACCCGGAACAAACCGAGTATTGACCCGGTTGGATCTGGGTCTGAGTAGTCTGTACCGACCAGGTTTGGGTCGGTACAAGTGGGTCAGTATTAATCTATGAGCATAACTCGTTTGGGCGCCATACGGACATGTCCCTGCTAAATCTGATGTATCTTTCAAACCACCGCTCAGAATGATTTCAACCCAACCTCCAGAAGACAGATAACTCGATTATCTACAACTTCTATGAAGACTTCCGAAGCTAAATCCGAACGTAAGTTGTTCATTTGGCCTGATCTTTCAGTCACTTTTGCTGGCTTCGATGAGGACGGATTTGGACTTGTACCTGATGGGCTTTGGTCGGTATGGGAAGTGAAACTGGGTTGGAGAGGTCTGTACCAACCAGATTTGGGTCGGTACAAATTCTTTCCTTGTGCCGGGTGACTTGTGCCGCTTGGAGCAAGGGTCGGTGCTGGAACATGCGAGGGTGTACGCCGGGTGGATGCTGACCGGTGTGGGGAAGAGCTTGGCTTTGTACCAACCAGGAATGGGTTGGTATTGAGAGGGGCTTCTGGTTGGTACAGGTCCCTGGTGTCATACCGACCCAGTGGTACCGACCTAGAGCCGGTCGGCGTTGATCTCTAGTCTCGCGGCCAGTGGGACATACCCGTAGTAAAATCGTCATATCTCCTGGGATACCTATCGGAATGACCTCAAACTACCTCTAGTAGACAGCTAACTTATCTGGCTACAACGTTTATGAAGATTTATTGAGGCTGAATCTGACCGGAACCCCTTCGTTCTGCCAGATTTTTAATACCCTTCGTAATGATCCTTGCATCCTCTTTTGCTCCATTACTCCAAACATATCCAAAATGTCTCAAAACACCTAGAAAACACTCCAAATGAATGCAAGACTCATTAGGACCTAATGCAAACATCCTAGACTCTAATTAAGACCAAAATGCTAAGAAAACGATGATTATGCATGCATGAGACTCAAAATATTAAGATAAATGCATGGTAAAAGGGGTAAAATAAGGGAACATCAGCCGCAATGGTCATGACAAAGCCAATTGCTGGCAAATTGTTAGATTTCTGAACTGGTTCAAAGAACAAAGCTAAAAGAAAGGAGGAGGACGAGGTGGTACCAGCAATGGACATGGTGGTGGTCGAAACATCAATTCTGATTTTAGAAACTTAAATCGCAACAGGGACCAAATGGTGAAAGCTCATAATGCCCATGCAACAACATCAAATCTCCAACGTTTCTCGAATTCACTCAATAGCAACGGCTAGCTCTTACGCATGTGATTCAGGAGAAGATTAATGGATGTTCTGATAAGCTTTCTCCTCGCCAAATCAGAGGTTAAAACAGTACTTCAAAATTTCTTCAAAACGGCCGAAAAAGAATTTGGTAAAGTGGTTAAAATTGTACGGAGTGATAACGGTACAATGTTTATCTGCTTATCTAATTTTTTTTGTGAGAATGGTATTCTACATCAGACTTCTTGTGTTGGTAATCCACAACAACATGGTAGTGTGGTAAGAAAACATAGACATATTCTCAATGTATCTAGAGCTTTATTGTTTCAAGGAAATTTGCATATAAGGTTTTGGGGCGAAACTGTGCTCACGGCCTCCCTTCTTATCAATCGAACACCATCCAATGTGCTCAAAGGAAAATTTCCCTACGAGATTCTTCATGGTGAGATACCATCGTATTAACCCTTAAATAATCATGCAAGTGCACAGCAAACGCAGTACTACTTAAGGTTTGAATCCACTAGAGACCAAAGAATCACACTACAAGTTTATGAGAGTCAAATTAAGCTAAGATGAAAAATATGGAGTTTTGTTTTAGGGCTGTGAATAGTGACGAAAATAACAATACATAAAGTTAAAAGCCGATAAATAAGGATTTAAATCAGTGGAGAAAGTACTAGGCATCGGAAAATTCACAGGTATCATAGATCGATTTAATCGGATAAATTAAACAGAAAATTTAATAAATATGTTCTGAACTCGAATCAGGAATAGATAATTAACCAACTTCTGCATCGCCAATTATTATGTCTAAACAACTTAAATTACTCAACTCCCGCTGGTAATTAAGTAGTTAAACATGCATAAACAGTTCAAGTTTAATATGTTCACAAACCTTCTTAGGCTAGCTACTACGCTTTTCTCATCTAAATCAGTTCAGGTAATTTAACAACACTTTCGGTAAGTAAATTTACCTATGGGCAGTAGTTAGATGGTCAATCAAGCAATAAGCATTAAACATAAATTTAGATGAAAAACTTTAAAGATGATCCCAAATCTAACAACCTAACGATCAATCCATGAACTCATTGAATACTGATAACCTAGCGAGGGAACTACTCACACAAGACCATAGATGAAACGCAAAGAGATATAAAGTAATTCATAATCATAAAATTCAATAAAAAAGTAGGAGGGTTTATAAATCTTCTCTATAAAGAGATACAAATGGAAGATCTTCTCCCGGGAAGCTCTTGAATCGAAAACTATGAAAATCTTATATAAAATCGTGTATGGTGATTATGGGGCATGACTGTGTTTATTTGTAGTGGCTTATGTCTAACAAGAGGCTAAAAACAAGTATCTATAGGGCTAGAGTCGGCTAGGGTTTCATTAAAGCTAAAAAAGAAAGTTGCCTTTGCATGGGCCAATATCGACCCAAATATTGGGTCGGAGCGTTAGGCCGATGCCATGCCATCGGGTGGGAGAGGATATCCTCTGGGCCGATGCCTCCTAGGTCGGAGGATGGCTTTTTCCTCCACTTGCCGCCCTTGCAAGCCAGGCGGACATGTCTTTAGTAAAATTGATGCATCTTCCTAACCACTTCTACAAATAACTTGAAACCAATTTCAATTGAAAGCTAACCCAAAATTCTGTGTTGGCTCCAAATTTAATCCAAATCCAAGCATGTTAAGTCGTTAAATAAGCTTTGAACTTCTTCGAATGCATATGTGTTGTCTAATTGGAGAAATCCACGTTTCTTTGGTTTTAGGATCTTGATCATCCTTTTGGCTTGGGAAAAGATATGAACATAATTTAGTGCCCTTTTGCGCCATTATCCATCCTTTTTATCCATCCATCAAGCCTATAAGTACCAGAAAACTACCTTTAAATCCATAAAATCGCATAAAAACAATTAGATAATATATTAAAACTCATATAAAAATCATATAAACTATAGGTATATCAACTCCCCCAGACTTAGATCTTTACTTGTGCGCAAGCAAAACAAAGAATCAAAGAATAGAAAAGGGGTTTGAAAACATGGGAACTTACACATCATTGGGAACGCCTTGCTGACCATAATATTTGTCACTAACAACAGTATCGACATTAGGTAAGCACTTCCACGTACTAAACAAAAATCATAGCAACAGTCCCAACCAAATCCACAATCCATATAGTGAGGTTTGAAATCTCCATTGCTAACTCCTTTAGTATCAAGGGTGTGTGGTATCATCGAGGGAATATCGATCAAAGAACATGTAGATTATTTTCCTGTCAAGTTCCTAATGACCAAGAAAATCTTTTCCACCTTCCGGTTTCATTCTCTCCCTTTTCTCACTTCTTCAGATTGATTTCTTTTCTTTTCCTATGTGTTTTTACGAAGATTAAGATTTCCATGAGTCGTGAGTATTGATGGTGTATTGCCACTGAATCCCCGATCCATTTATTTGGACAGGCTTCAGTGAGACACAAGTATTGATGGTGTATTGCCACCAAATCCTCGATTCACATTTTTGCTACATATATCCTTTCTAGTTGCATTGAATTACTTAATTGAAGGGAAGAGCGAGGAAAATCATACTTTCCACATAGACATGTCTTGTCAAGTTTTAATGAAGAGTGTTTCTCGATGTATGCCAAGCCCCAAGATGAGAAATTAAGGTTCATTTGGTGCGGAGGTAGCGTTAGATCATTCAGATTCTCGAGAGATGGTCGTCTTGGTAGGGTGATCCTGTATGGCTTTTTTGTCCAGGCAAATATGCAGTCAATCACTACCACTATGGTCACTAGATCATTAGTACAACTTGGTTAGTTATAGAAAAACTCATTTTTCCCGACTAAAATTTGACTCAATAAAACGACTTCAAAAATAAAATAAAAAGATTTAAGACAAAACACGAATAAACGTATTAGTAAACCACAAACTCCCCCAGACTTAATTTCTATCGTCCCGGTGTGAAAGCAAATTAAATGAAGGGAGAAATCATAAATAGCAAAAGAAATTAAAAGATAAAGATTGTAAGGTGACACATTGGTTGGACAAAACGTCATAAATTTTTGATTTTGGCTCATAAAGGATGATATTCTCGACGAATGAGTTTGTCTTGTTTATGATGCTTCGAGCTCGTCATGTGAAGGTTGTCCAGCCTGTGATGCATCATATCATGGCCTAAGAGGTCTTCGAGTGATGTTATTTATAGTACATTAAAATAAGAAGAACATTGGATAAAAGCTACGGGTCATGGCATTGGCTCAAGATCTCACCCAATGGTATGCAACAAGATGCGCATCAAAAATGGTCGAGCTAGGGTCATGAGAAACTCCACAACCGGCCGCGGGTAGGGAACGCTCCATGCCGATGCTCCATGGCTCAGAGCTGTGGCATCGGCCTGTGACTCCATGCCCTTGGCCGATGCAAGCACCCCGTGTTGCGCCTCGGTTTGGTCTTTCTTCGATAGCCATCTAAAAACAATTTTTATGTAATTTTCTATAATTTATAATATTCTAAGAAAAAACAAGGTGAATTAAATAGACTATTAGCAAGTTCAAAAAATTAAAATAAAATTAAAAACCTAATTAAATTTAACTTATGGGTTGTCTCATACACAATGCTTGTTTTAAGTCTTTTAGCTCGGCTCCTTTTTTGTTTAGGCATGAGGAGCATCATTTAAGGGAATCGTTTCCCTCTCATCTTCTTCGATTTCTGCAAGATATGGCTTGAGACGTTTTCCATTGACATTGAATTCTTGGGGACTATCTTCTGGTCATGATATGCCTTAGTTTGTTCCTTATAGATCCAAAAACTCGCATAGGCATGATGGCGAATTTCATCCAACTCTTTCAACTGAATTAAACGTCTCTCGGTTACTGTCTTAATATCGTAATTTAGCTTCTTCACCACCCATTCCACCTTGTACTCTATCTCAACAAGAAGATTACATACCTTTCCAAACTGTTTGTACTCCACGAGGAATTTTGAATGCAGTCCTATATGTCCAAAAAGCATAATCCAACTTTGCTTACCAATCCTTCCTCGTCATTCCCACTGTCTTCCCTAAGACCCTTTTGATTTCTCTGCTGAAGATCTCCACTTGTCCACTTGTCCACTTGTCTGAGGGTGATAGGTGTAGCAAGTTTGTGTTTTATCCCATGTTTCTTTAATGGATTCTAAAACAGTTTGTTGAAGAAGTGAGAACCTCCGTCACTGATCACCACCCGCGGTAAACAAAACCTTGGGAAAATAATCGACGTGAACAACTTCATTAATACTTTTACATCATTTTTGGGGCTGGCTATGGCTTCCAACCATTTAGAGACATAGTCAACAACAATAAGGATGTATTTGTTCCCATAAGACGAATGAAAAGAATCCATAAAGTCGATTCTCCAAACATTGAAAACTTTAACTTCTTGGATGAAACTTTGTGGCATCTCATTCTTTTTACTGATGTCCCTTGTCTTTGGCAAATATCACACTAATAAATAAAGGCATGGGCGTCCTTGAATATGGTAGGCATCCAAAATCCAGCTTGTAAGACCTTAGCGACAGGCTTATTAGTAGCAAAGTGTCACGTGTATTCAAATTCGTGACATGCAAAGAGAACGCCTTGAACTTCTTCTTCTAGAATGCATATTCTAAACATCATGCAAAAACTTCTTGAACTTCTTCTTCTGGAACACCTTTTGAAAATAAGGTTCATCCCAGAAGTACCTTCTAACATCACGCAAGTACTTCTGCTCCTTATAACCAAAAAAATTGAGGAGGCTCGATTTGTGCTGCTACATAGTTTGCAATGTGTCTCTACCATGGTGAATTTGACTGTGATGTCTTGGAGGTGATTTAGGATGTGTATCAAGGTGGAAAACGTCCTTAGTACGTACAATCTCCACCAAACCTTTTGAGGAGTCAAACTCAAGTTTTCACTACAATAAATCATGTGTTTAACAATGGAAGCATTCGTTGTAAAATGGGGTTTTGGACGAATTAGCGATGAAAGACAATTCATCGTAAAAGAGTCGTCGTAGTTCGAGAATCGTCGTAAGATTTGACACAAAACAAAATTGTCGTTAATTCATCGTAAATTCAATGGTAAATTAGCAACAAATTTACGATGAAAGTAGTGATGTTGTTAACGCGTCGGTAACTCATCGGTAAATTACTTCCGAATAACAACGAAAAAGTGAAAATATTGTATCGTCCAAACCGTTGGTAATTCGTCGTAAAGGGTCCGCTGTAAAATCGTCGTATAGGTCGATGGTAAGTCGTCCCAAAATAAGTTCAGTGATAATTCGTCGTATAGGACATGTCGATGTAAATCCGTCGTAACTGAAATTGTTATAAATACGATGTTATTACACAACGATTTAGCAACGATAGTTATTTATAAATCTTTTTGAAAAATAAAAATAAATTGATTTTTGAATTTATTTATAATAATATAAATAATAAATATAATTTAAATATAATTTATAAATTTAAATTTGAAACGCAAAATAAAATTCGAAATACAAAAGAAAATCTAGAAATCTAATCCCTAATGTCAATCCCGAAGTTTCCGAAAAGCTCCGCGTCCGTAGCTTCTGCGGTTCTCTGCTCCAACTACGTCTGCTGATCCGTAGTCTCATCCGGCTGCTCATCCCCTGCATGGCCCAATGCCGATGCTTGATCCGTCTGACGCTTCTTCATCGCGCTCGCCAAAGACGGGTTACTCCCGACAAGAATGTCGAATAGTGCGTCGGTCCTTGGATCTTTGCATCATAACCACTTGTTTCCCCTGCAAAGCTTTGATCTCGCAAGGGGCGACATTTAGCTCATTCCGCAACACAACATGATCCTTGAAAGTATAACGTGAGGCTGACGTAGAGGCGGCATAGACCTCTTGGATCGACCCCATCCTAAAACTCTACCCTTTTTCTTCGGGGTAATGATAGCGTCGGATTCGTCTCCCAAAGGTTCTGCAAGTGCATAGACGTGCGTTGTAGTACTTTAGGTATTGATCGACAGGGAGAGAGAGCTGTTCTGCGAGACCTTAGACAAAGAATAGCAAGGAAGTTTAAGACGAGAATAAGTTTTTATAAGGGTTTTTGTCACGAAAATGTAATGAACGTAAAACGGAAAATTGCTTGTAATCTAGACTAAGAAAATCGATGGCTTGAAAATAAAGCGAGAAAAACGATTTGTAAACTATGATAAAACGGTGTTGGGTCGACAGGAATATCTAGGGGTATGCTCGATTCAATCACGGTCCATAAGCTCTTAATAACTATTTCTAGATTTCAACTCCACGAACTAAACATAATAAACGGCGTAGCCTACTTTCGTACATCCTACGCACCAACAATCTATACACTCTACCAGTAGCTTCCGTCTATGAGCGCGCGGAAAATTGTGTTGTTCGCGCTGGTTCTTATTAGTTCACGGTACTTAACAGTTAACAGCTATGAATCACCTCTAGTTCATGACGCTAGATTTAGCATTAACAACTATCCATAAGAAAGAGCTCTAGAAATTGGCTAGGGTTTTATCTCGTGAAATCCATATCGAACATAGAATTTCCGTTGATAAATCCTTTAAACCCAACAATGAAACTACTCGAACATAGATGAAATGAAAATCATGATTGAATAAATTGCAAGAGATTGATGAAGGAGCCTCACGAGTTTAAGAACTAAGTCTGGTGAGAACCTCTTCACCAATCTCGAAAAGTAAAGAACAAGAGTTTAAGAGAAAAAGCAAGAACAAAACTAAACTAAAAATGGTGTAAAAGCAAGCACACAAAATTAGGTCTTCTAAGAAGCATATTTATAGGTCTTCTCTTCTGCTTTCGTCGGTGTTTAAGGTTTTAAGTGACGGGAATTGAACGGGCCTTGCAAATTGGGCTTACGGGACGAAAATGGCTTGGCCGCGGGTCCATGGAAATCTTGCCGCGGGGAACCTTCACTTGGCCGCGGGTGGAGGCTTCCTGGCCGCGGTGAATTGCCTCTTGGCCGCGGCTGGGATGCTTCCGGGAGTGGCCAGCTTGGACGTCTTGATCTTGATATATCTTTTGATTGAACCGTTGGATCGTCCTCAAATCTGTTGGAATGGAAGTGTAGTTGGTCCTTCTTGAATATCTCCAAAATTGGGCTGGATCAGACGGTGAGAAGAACCTCTTTGGCAATTGAACTTCTGACGGTTTGACTATGAGCCGTAAATCTGGTTGTTCTCCAATTTGCAATGCTTTCGCCTAAGTAACCTGAAAAGAGTCTTGACACTACGAATATGCGAAAACCGTAATAAAAACATAGAAAAGCGAATGAAACAATTATTAAAGCGTTCTTAAATAGATAGTACAACGGATAAAAATACGGTGTTATCACACCCCAAACAAGACAAAGCTTAAGCTTGGAAACGATCAAACAAAAATCGTAGGGAACTAGAAATCTCGGAGACCGTCCTTCTAAACCATAACCATCAAACTACAACAAACGCAACCTAGCCTAGAAAATTCTCACCAGAAGTTTACGTAACACTAGTCCACGATATCCGTCATACGAAATATAAACTTTCAAAATCCAAAAATCAGGTCAACTAGCTCTCTAAATTCATTAAGTGCAAACGTGAACTTCTCATCAAAAGGATCAAACCAAGACAATCAAGGCCATGTATTAAAGGGTTTTAAAGGTGAGGTTAAAGGTGTTTCGGGTTACCGTAATTTCACCGGAGGATGCTAGATATTATGCAAAACAGAAAGAGAGGAAGAACCTATTGATAACCACAGCTTCCAATCACTTCTTCTTGCGTAAAAATGTTGCACTTCCTCCTTTCTCCAAAAATAGAAGTTTTCTGTCATTCCCCCAGACTTAGATTTTTCTGTGGGCTCGGAATGACAGACTTCTCACAAACGAACTATGAATGCCTCATTAATATTTCGACCAACCTAGACTCTTTTTAGGCATTTATTTCCTTTCCCTTTTGATTATTTTTTTATTTTTATTTTTTTTAAATGAAAGGGGGAAACGCCTTTTATTGGTATAGAGTCTTAGGGGCACGGAAATTTACCATGATTTTGAGTTTTTCCAAAGCATAACCAAGCTCTTATCTTTGTTGAATTCACCTCCACCAATCGCGTATTGTCTTTGTCTTTAGTGACTGAAAACTGTGTCGTTCCTCCCTCTCCGGCGTTTTTGCACATATCTGCACATAAGACACAAAGAGAGTTGCATGAGGTTTGAATAATGGTTAAGTTTCGGATGGAGTCCAACTAAAGATGAGTTGGCCATTCATGTACGACAAAGAGTGGTAAAACGTAAAAGAACGTCATAGATGTATAATTTGTTATCTTTGCCTAAACCTTTGATGAGAAAATTAAGTCAAGATTACAGTCCAAGTATAATAGATCTAGTATATTCCATCCTAAAGAATCTCTACGGTCTAAATTCCTCTAGGGATTTCGCATTAACAAAAACTCTAGCTACCGCCTAGTCTAGAACCAAATTACGAAAGAGCATGTTACTAGGAAATAGCGTAGAAAGACAAGGCTCAATCGTTTCTTAAGCAAGAGGATAACCACACATAATACTTAAATGAATCGACAAAGACAAGTATTCAAATTACAGAAGACTTGTAGCAAAAAAAAGAAGTGTTTATTGATAAATAAAAGTGTGAATGATACAATGATAGAGGCTGAGCTTATAAAGACTCGTGCCAGCGGTCACAAAACAAAAATAAGGAAATAAAGATTTGCGACATGAATAGAAAACTCGCCGTTTGCATTTTAATGGAAAACTAGCCGTCTTGGTCGACCTTCTAGAGCCATGGAGGACGCCTCTTCCAAGTGGGACCACATTTTTTTAGTTGAAGAAATCGCCTATTGTGAACACAAGTGTGAATGGGTATGTTTAAGGCAAGTCTTGGTCTATGACGCTTTTCTTGAGTGTGAACGCTTATGAGCTGGCTTTTCTTGTTATTAGAAGTCTCTTATCATCCTGAGAAGCTTGAGAACTCGCAGCAACACTTGGATCAATGAAAACAAGCTTGAGCTCACGATACGGCTCGCGGTACGGTCCGAATGGAGGGTCTCGAGCAACTTCTAACTAAGCTCGATCCAGGGGCACTTTTCCTAGGTCAAAATTCTTCTTGTGGATAGTTTGCTAATGAATCATGAAGCCGTAGTGGAGTTCTTCGTCAGAACTGAAGTTGGGACAAGATTCATGCTTGTGGGACAACTTAGATGGGATAGTAAGGGCCACAGAAGAATCGGCTCGTGCAAATGGAATTCCACCTGAACCATTAGCTTTATGGGACGAAATGGGAAATTAAAACTTCAATATCTTTGTCTTGGTTAAAGCGGGATTGATGTTGCCGCTTCGAGAAGGTTTCTCAGCTTTGGCTATTTCTGGGTGGGACGTTGTGGCCCATCGATGAATTGGCTCGACCAAATAGGATTCTGCTTGGACACATAGCTCCTGGTTATGATTTGGGTCGAGATACTCCAAACTCAACGCCTTGGTCTGGTGGATTCAGTCTTGACCTCCTTCTCCCCCTCCGACTCATTGGCTCCTTCTTCCGTAACAGCTCCGATACGGTCTCTTTGGTCTGGTCCGGTTTGATCACGGCTGATATTCACATCATTTATATATATAACTCATTACCAGAACGTATATATGTCTTTTACATCAATTAAAGAAGAATCTTATGATTTTGTCAACATATACACTATTTAAGGGCTAAAACGTAAAAACCATAACTAACACAAACAATAATTTAGTCATTTTTTCATCCACTTAATTATACTATCTAACGTTGTTTTCAGCTAATTAACTCTCTTTTAAAAACCTTTTTCAGTACTTTTAAAATTTTATTATTTTATTAAATTACTTTAATGATTTTTTTCTAAAAATGAAAATAATATTGTGAATGTAACAGAATAACAAATTATAACATTTACAAACTCAGCAAATTTTATTCAACCCATTCTTAAGAGCACCACTCCTTCTGGTATCTTTAGGAACTGTCATAATTAAGTAGAAACTTCATATTCTAAATGATAAATTGTTACGCACCAATTTGCTACTAAACGTTAACTTTCATCAACCAAGTACAATAACACCTCATAGATCTCTCCTCTAAACCAAAATGCACTATCTTGGTTTTCTCTTATGGATGAAGAGCAAGAAGAACATGAACATGTGATTTATCAGGTTAAATTTTCTTTCTAAACTGGAATAAAGGAGCCTAACATATTGAATGTTATATCACCACTTGTAATACTGTTGCCAAAGCTGTCAAGACCTCTTCAACCATCTTGATTCAAAATTTTAAGTGGAAAGTGTAATATTCCGAAAACGGCTTGAAGAATCCAAATCTTGTAAAACTCATGTATGTGATATAGTAAAGACAACGAGTTCTGAAACGGAAGAGCTAGATGTGGAGAAACCCCAACGGCCAGTCTTACCAAGAAATTCTAGAGGAAATCAGAAGATAAATATAGAGGTAAAATCTCAAAAAGCCAAGGACGAAAATCCTAGCACATCTACAAGAAAGTCCTCCCGAAAAATCCTTTAATGTCAGGGTTCTTTTGGAATATCTGCGGTTTCAACAAAACTACAAAACATACGGTGGTTCGAAGATGGTTAAAGGAGCATTCATTCCAATTTGGTTGTTTGTTGGAGACTAGGGTCAAAGCAAATAAATCTGAACGTATTTTTTCATCGGTTTTCAAGGATTGGTCTTTCCTATCAAACTACGACTCTCATCGTTTGGGAAGGATATGGGTGGTTTGGAGTCCAAAAGCAAGAGTTACACCTTGCTTTACAAGAGCACAGATGATAATTTACTTTGTTCTGTTAGAGGGTTCAAAGGAGGAATTCTTTGTCGCAGAAAGGTCAGAACTATATGCTCACTGGGATTCTTCGTTGATTAGAAGCAAACATTGGATTATCATGGGAGATTTCAACGAAATCTTAGATGAAGAAGAGCACTCAAACTTCGCTCTCCAGCAATTCCGATGGGCATGCGAGATTTTTAGGACGCTGTAACATATTGCTCACTATCCGATATAAGCACCCATGGTGCTCTATTTAAGTGGTGCAACAAGAGAGACGAAGGGCTAGTTTACAAAAAATTGGACAGAGTTTTGGTTTCAGATGTGTGGAATACATCTTATACACAAGCTTACTGTGTGTTCGAGCCAGGATGATGCTCTGATCATCTGAGATGCCGAATACGGACCACTTCTGATAATGCTAAAGTTCGAAGACCGTTTAAGTTCACAAATGCTATGACTGACTTACCTGAGTTCTTGCCTCTTGTGGAAAATTTCTGGGCAGAGACGGGAGAGCTGTTCAACTCTACATCAGCCATGTATCGATTATCCAAGAAATTAAAGATCCTAAAGAAAAAGATTAGAGTGCTAAGCAAGCAGCAATTTGGCGACTTGCCAAAGCGTGCAAAACTGGCCTACGAAAAATTGTGTGAATGCCAGGCCAGAACCTTATCAAATCCGACTTCTGAAATGATGGAGGAAGAGTCAAGAGCTTATACTCACTGGCAATTGCTAGCGGATCTGGAAGAGAGATTTTGGAAACAAAAATCGAAGCTACATTGGCTAACTGTTGGCGATGGCAATAACATATTTTTTCATCTTTCAGCGAAGAAAAGAGAGGCAAGAAACTCAATCAGAGAATTAGAGTTGCATGATGGTTCGATTGTGGACACGCAAGAGGAAATAAAGAATGAGGCATCGGGTTTTTTTCAATGCTTATTATCTCAGACCCCTGAGGACTGTGTCGAGGTAAACCAAGTGGAACTTATACACCTTCTGAATTTTAGATGTAGCGATTCAAATAGTGCAATGCTGGGCTCGAAAGTGACGAAGGAAAAGATTAAAAAGGTCTTATTCGCTATGGGGAGCAATAAGTCTCCGGTTCCTGATGGGTTCACGGTTGAATTTTTCACTTCTACATGGAAAATTGTGGGTAAAGACTTTGTGGTGGCCATTCAATCTTTCTTCAAAAAGGGTTTTCTACCAACGGGGATTAATTCAACGATCTTAGCTCTGATTCCTAAAAAAGAAGAGTCTAAGGCAATGAAGGATTATAGACCTATCTCTTGCTGCAACGTCCTTTACAAAGTTATCTCGAAGATTTTGGCAAACAGATTGAAAAAGTTACTTCCACAATTTATTGCTCCAAACCAATCTGCTTTTGTTAAGGAGCGTTTGCTTATGGAAAATGTTCTTCTAGCATCTGAATTGGTTAAGAATTATCATAAGGATACGGTCTCAGCTCGTTGTGCAATGAAGATTGATATTGCTAAGGCCTTTGATTCAGTTCAGTGGTCGTTCCTTCTATCTACATTAAAGGCTTTGAATCTTCCAGAAAGGTACATACATTGGATTACATTATGTATAACGACTCCGTCTTTTTCAGTACAAGTTAATGGAGAGCTCGCAGGTTACTTCAGAAGCTCTCGAGGGCTAAGACAAGGATGCGCATTATCACCTTACCTCTTCGTCATATGCATGAACGTTCTATCAAAGATGTTGGATAAGGCAGCTTTAGACAGAAAATTTGGGTACCATCTTTATTGTCAGAATCAAAAGTTAACTCACCTTTGCTTTGCGGATGACATAATAATCTTTTCTGATGGAAACAAGCGATCGGTTGAAGGAATTCTCAAAACTTATAAGGAGTTCTCTACTATCTCAGGTCTAAACATAAGCTTGGAGAAGTCCACGTTGTTCATGGCAGGTGTATCGGATGTATGCAAAGTCGACATCATAGATCAATTCCCGTTTGCAACAGGTTCTCTCCCGGTGCGCTATTTGGGTTTACCTCTATTAACCAAGCGAATGACTGCCCAGGATTACACTCTGATTCTGGAAAAGATAAGATCTCGTATTAGTTGCTGGACAGCGAGAAGTTTATCATTTGCAGGAAGGCTTTAACTTATTGCATCGGTAATCCAAAGTCTGACCAACTTTTGGATGTCCGCCTACCGGCTACCAAAAGGCTGCATTATAGAAATTGACAAACTATGTGCGTCTTTCCTATGGTCTGGTTCATATTTGAATGGAAAAAAAGCAAAGATAGCTTGGAGTGATGTGTGTAAACCCAGGGGGTATGGGTTTACGTTCTCTCATGGTGGTTAATAGGGTAACTTGTCTCAAAGTACTTTGGCGAGTTATTTCATCAAAGACTTCTTATTGGGTTGATTGGATTCGACAATACCTTATACGGAAAGGTTCGATATGGTCAGTAAGTGAGAAATCATCTCTGGATCTTGGATGTGGAAAAAGATGCTCAAATATAGGGAAATGGCGGCTGACTTCACAAGGATAGAAGTATCTACGGACTCAACAACCTCTTTTTGGTATGATAATTTGTCTCCGCTTGGGAAGCTACTAAATCATACAGGCTTTCGAGGATGCATAGACCTTGGTATCCCCTTAAACTCGACCGTGGAAGAAGTGTTAATAGGCCACACAAGAAAGCGACATCGAGTTCAAATCCTGAACCAAATCTAAGACACCATTCACTCTCAACGAGCAAAAGGACACACTACCGATGATGATATAGTGCTTTGGCGACAAAAGGGGGACACTTTCAAGGCCGTTTTTAATACAAAGAAGACTTGGGAGGAAATCTGCAATGTTCAGCAAATACAAGAGTGGCATAAGGGTATATGGTTCAAATACTCTACACCTAAATTATCATTTCTCTCATGGCTGGCTATGCACAATAAACTATCAACAGGTGATAGAATGATCAAATGGAATGTTGGCAACCGGTACTTGCGTCTTCTGCCACGACCTAGAAGACCGAAACCATCTGTTCTTTGAGTGCAGAAACTCCGAGGAGGTGTGGGCTGCACTTACTCGTAAATGACAGCACACAAAAATCTGGGCAGAAATCATTGAACTTCTCATTGAAAAAAACCAAAACAGGATTAAGCGATTCCTCTTTAGGTATGTGTTTCAGACCACTATCTACTCAATATGGAGAGAAAGGAATGGAAGAAGGCATGGTGAACCAAAAACTTTCTCAAGAGGACTAATTCGACTAATCGACAAGCAGGTTCGTAATAGACTTACGACTATACGAGGATTGCGTGACGGAAAATACGAGACAGGAATGAAAACGTGGATAGCTACTCATTAATTTCTATTAGTTTTCATAAAATTCTGTAACTCTTGATTTTCAGCTATTGTGGTATTTATTGCAAAAACATTATTTTTGAATTTGAATTAATTTTACATTCGATTCAAAAAAATATATATATATAGTAAAGAAGAAATAAGGAGTGATGGACATGTGGAGGGTGTAGATTGAAAGCTTGATTCAATGGCTGAGATCGTTTTGAAGTCTACAGCTAAGAAAAGATGCGTGAAAAAGATTTGTCATTCAGAAAATTGTTGTTGAAGTTTGTTATCTCTTTCATCTCGTTTTCTCTCAGTAATCGTACTTTGTTCATCCAATACGATGCATCTTTTTTTATCTATGGATTCTTGTAAAGTGAGCGTGAAATTTCTTTGTTTTATGAACATTGGATTTTCTTGGAAATTCGATTGAGATTTCGATTGTATCAGTATGCACTATATATACATCTCTCTTGTTTTTACAAATTATAGTCCAAAGTATAAACTATAACATAATGTTTACAATCGTGATATCCAAATCCACATATGGTTTTAGAACTGGATCCAGACCTCTCAAATATCTCAAAATTTTTAGAATCTCATATAGCAAAATTATCCTTATTAATAGTATATTTTTTTTCAACTTCTGTGTATATTGATTCATTTCATTTTAAAATTAGTAACTTCTACAATCGGAACAACCATAAAAGTGAATAAACTAAACAAAGGAGCAACGAAGGTTAAGGACTAAAATAAAAAATGAAGCGAAGACCAGCTTGATAGAAGCCGTAAGAAAGAGGTGACACGTCAGTGGCCAAATGTCGACAACAACCGGTTCATGGGTACACCTTTCCGCCACACAGACACAACTTGCCGTTCGCAGCCGCTTATTAATCCCTAATGCCAACAGTCAACGTTCAATCCAATAAACAAAACACTAAAAATCAAACAATAATTTAGGTTAAAAAAAAGTAAAATTGAAAAGGGGGTATTTTAGTTTATGTCGGCTATACTTTGGATTTTTAATCAATTAAAAATATAATTGGGGAAGAAAAGAGTGGCTGCGAAGCCACATAAAGCATATCTTTAGCCGCCTAACCTGACACTCATTATCTTTTCTTGTTTTTCCTCGCTTATACAATCCTCTCTATATAATCAAACAGACGTGACTCGTGTGGTTGAATAAAGGTTGATGGAGGTTGAATACAAACGAAAACTAGACCTTCCTATGGAGAAAAAAGTACAGGTCATCAACGAGAAGCGGAAGTGGAATCCGATGAGCCCTAAAGAGAGGCGGTATAAAGGGATAAGGATGAGGAAGTGGGGCAAGTGGGTGGCTGAGATAAGAGAGCCCAACAAGCGATCACGGATCTGGCTTGGTTCTTACACGACCGCAGTTGCTGCCGCACACGCTTACGATACCGCCGCGTTTTATCTACGTGGTCCTTTGGCGAGGCTCAATTTTCCCGGACAGGTCTCACAGGATGGATACGGCAATGGCGGCGTAGGTAGAGACATGTCTGCGACGTTCATACGGCAGAAGGCGGCGGAGGTGGGAGCTAGAATCGACGCGGAGCTTCTGTCGGAGGATTCCATATCAGTGGAGAAACCAGACATGAATAAGTTGCCGGAGGCTGGGAGAGTCTGAGTGGCAAATGGATTGTAATTTATAGTTGGTAGTTTACAGGTTGCGGATGTTGGGAGACAAGAGTCAAAACAGAGGTTCTGACTTCTGACTCAGAAGAGGCATAATCTATAGTTTGATATTTTGCTCTATGACTTAGGCGTTGAAATATAATGTTCACAAACGTTGTCGCTCTGCTTAATAATGGATTCATGGTTTCTCCATTTCTAAGATTTTTTCTTTTTCTTTTATAAGAATGTAATTAACATAAAGGTGTTACAAATGAAAATGAAAAGCATTTTCTGGTTCTCACGAGCCATTAATAAATTGGTTGGCCTAAAAAGTTAAATAATAAAAAATATGAAAGTAAATTCATTCGATAGTTGTTAGACGCTAAAAAACTTATAATATTAATAAGCAGCGATAAGGAGCTTGAAATATCGAGGAGAATATGTAGCCGCGATTGGGTCGAAAGGGACCTGAAGAGAATCTTTACTCTAAACAGTTAGTAGAGGCATGAACAATTACTCTAAAGAGTTAGTAGAGGCATGAACAAAGACAGTTCTCAACGTCTAAGATTCGACGTTCAACTAACAAATCTAGATCCAACACCAAGACATGATTATAATAATTAGCAAGCCAAGAAACGCTAGCTCACTCTACAAAGATCCTCCCGCTGTCGGCTAGCACAGAACCAAGCACATCACAGCTCACTAACCTTACTATCTCCTCAGAAAGCAAGATAAACGGGACACCGAACCAATCTCACAATAACCTCAGTCAAACTGCACAAACAGAAAAATTACTCCAAATCGAAAAAACAAGCCTAGTTTAGAGCTGTGACAACAAATATCAAAAGTAACCAAACCGCTCAATCATCACTAACCAAAGAACCGCAAGAAGATTAGAGCCGACGAGGGAATGAGAAGTAACCCTCAATCCCGAGAGCCATGAACTAGTCGAAAAACAAGCCAAATTGAATCTCGGGATTCATGACAAACCGAGATTAAACCCACGAGCAAATGATATGCTCAAATTAATACCCTACAAGTACTAAAGCAGTTGTTGTAGTATATGTAGGGGTCGAACACAAGAACTCCAGATATCATGCAATAGATTATATAGATTCGAATTAAGCTAAACCAAAAAGATGTAATTGAAAGCAAGTGCGTAAATTAAACAAGTTGTAAATCAATTGGAAGGAAGATAGTGTAACGCCCGTGTTCCGGAAGTGGGTGTATCGATCGATACCAAGTGGGTATCGGTCGATACCAATTGTGTGTATCGATCGATACCAGGTGGGTATCGATCGATGCCAGTCGGGTTTCTCGAAAGGAAAGTCCTTTAAGTCGTCTTCTTCTTCTTATCTTCTTTTTCTTTCACGCGGTGTTCTTCGAGTGAGAGAGAGAGCTGGCGTGAGAGAGAGAGAGAGAAGAAGAGAGAGAAAGCTTTGAGAAGCTTGGATCTTGCGAGATCGAGGGAGGTTGGAAGAGCTAGGGTTGAGCGTGAGCTAGGGAAAGAACGGGAAGCGTTCTTGAGCTCGGGGAAGTCTTCTAGAGCTCGATCCATCCGATTTTAAGGTGAGTTGTGACCAAAGGTTAGCAATTAAGCTTCTGTGGTACTTGGTTAAGCTTGATTGTTGAGTTGGTGGCTCGATTGTGGCGATTTCTGGGTTTAGATTTCGCGGTGGTTGTGAGTCGCAGGGGAGTATCGATCGATACCAGGTGTGTATCGGTCGATACCAGTCCCTTGTCGGTAGACTCGTGTTGATTGTTCGGTATCGGTCGATACTAGGTGTGTATCGGTCGATACCAGGGGTTGTTAGGTATCGGTCGATACCAGGTGTGTATCGATCGATACCAGTGGTGGTTTCAGTATCGGTCGATACCAGGGGTGTGTCGATCGATACCTGTGGTTGTTTCTGTATCGATCGATACCAGGGTTGTATCGGTCGATACCAGTCCCTTGTCGGGAAACTTGTATTGGTTGGGTATCGATCGATACCAGGGGTGTATCGATCGATACCAGTTGTTGGTTGGGCCTAGGAAGCGTGTTGGGTGTTAGCTTTCAGGCGGTGTGTCTAGTTTTTCTTGGAATAGAATTGCTAGGCGTTGGTATAGTTTTCATGGAGTTGAATTGCTATTTGTGT
>PKMM01043485.1:3214-23988 GCA_002933915.1 Eutrema heterophyllum | reverse complement strand
ACCGATACTGAAACCACCACTGGTATCGATCGATACACACCTGGTATCGACCGATACCTAACAACCCCTGGTATCGACCGATACACACCTAGTATCGACCGATACCGAACAATCAACACGAGTCTACCGACAAGGGACTGGTATCGACCGATACACACCTGGTATCGATCGATACTCCCCTGCGACTCACAACCACCGCGAAATCTAAACCCAGAAATCGCCACAATCGAGCCACCAACTCAACAATCAAGCTTAACCAAGTACCACAGAAGCTTAATTGCTAACCTTTGGTCACAACTCACCTTAAAATCGGATGGATCGAGCTCTAGAAGACTTCCCCGAGCTCAAGAACGCTTCCCGTTCTTTCCCTAGCTCACGCTCAACCCTAGCTCTTCCAACCTCCCTCGATCTCGCAAGATCCAAGCTTCTCAAAGCTTTCTCTCTCTTCTTCTCTCTCTCTCTCTCACGCCAGCTCTCTCTCTCACTCGAAGAACACCGCGTGAAAGAAAAAGAAGATAAGAAGAAGAAGACGACTTAAAGGACTTTCCTTTCGAGAAACCCGACTGGCATCGATCGATACCCACCTGGTATCGATCGATACACACAATTGGTATCGACCGATACCCACTTGGTATCGATCGATACACCCACTTCCGGAACACGGGCGTTACACAGGGTATTTCTCAGGAATTCAATGAATGTAGATAAACTAACTAACATGATTCAGATTTAGCGCGGTTTTTGAACTCAAATCACTAAATTATAGCTAACCAACTCTCGTTGCGAAAACTATCTAAGTCTAAATCCTAGAATTCCAAATCTCTTTGCGAATCCTAAAGTCTAAACCAGCTTTTATTTCGAGTTTGATTTGTTCACAAAACAACTAAACCAAATCTCTTTGCGAATAGTTATTTTGCTCACCCTAAGTTCTGTCAGGTAATTAATCGCACTCTCGTGCCTAACCAATTATCCTAAGATCTAAGTTCTAGGTGATCAATCTAGAATTAGCTTTGAGAACAACCTAAGGCGAAGAACTAATTCAGATAGTGAATCCTAATCATTCAATTAATCTAACATTCAGAGAAAACCCTTATGAGAACCCTGAACCTAACGAGAGAACTACTCAGACATGGTAATTGAAACAATAAACATGACTGAAATAATACTCAGATAAATAATAAAAAGTAGAGTAACAAGAGGGTTCGAAATCTTCTCTCGGACGAACAGAGTCTCAGACTTGTCTCCCTCAGAAAGCTCTCTCACAAAAACTCAGATTCAAATCAAGTGTAATCAAGCGTAGCCAACAAAAGTGGCTCAAAAACCTAATTATATCCTAAAACACGTTTTGGGCTAAATTGTAAATAATAAAGTTTTCTGGGCAATTTTGCAATTCTTCAACTCTTCATAAAAGTCGCGACATGTGTCTTGCTGCAGTGAGTATCGATCGATACTAGACAGTATCGATCGATACTGAGACTCTAAATCGGGTACTCAACTACACGAGCTTCTGTTTTGCTCCAAAATACTCCAAAAAGCTCCAATATCTCCAATTATGCTCCAAACGTGTTAAAACTTGTAAAAGACTCTAAAACACTACAAAATAGTAGAAAGACTTTATAAAACGGACCTATATCATGGATTAAAAGGGGTAAAAACCATGATATATCAGCAAACTAACCAAATCCAAAAACCAGTCCATGTCCTCTTAAGACCAGCAACAAATAAGGTCAGTATTTCAGAGGTTTACTGTGGACGACAAGCCGCTTTGCTAGAGATCGCCTCGTCGCCGTGAGCTGGAGGACTACCTCAACAAACAGCCAAGTCGACGCCAAATCCAACCTGATCTAAGAGATCTCGGGCAGAAAAAACTGAACAGAGAAAGCAATTCGCTTCACCGGAGCCAACCTCACGCACCGGATCTCACAAAAGAGTTCGCCGTTTGCATCGCCGTCCCTCCTCAGCCGCGCCATCGCCCTCCGACATGTCTAGAACTACTGCGTCGAGGATGTACTCTTCGAGCGCTCCACCAGGCTGACGAAAATCGTGCAAAAAAAAAAGTGAGAGAGGACGAGTCCCCGCACGGCACCGACAAGGAACGCCGGCCATCGGAGGGACTCCTCAAGTCAGAGAAATCGAACGGCGCAACTATTAGGGTGAACTTTTGCATGGGAGAGTTTTTGGGTCTTTTTGGGCCAAAAGCGTTTTTTTTTCTTTTCCATTTCTAAGATGTTGGAAAAGAAATCTTAGGTGATGGAGAAAGTGTTTAAAATTTGGGAGAAAAATCTTTAAAACCATTTTGAACAACTTAATTACAAACAAGAGGAGAGCGAAGGATTTATACTTTCCAAATATATGTAAAATATATCACTAGGGGTTACTCCGCGTTACGCGATGGTTATTTTGAAAAATTATTTTGTTATTATTTAGAAAAATTTACCCAAAATAACCCTTTCTAATAACTAGAATAACTCACTATATTTGTTATTGCTCACATAATCTACTAATCACTTAACTAATTATATAATTCCCAAATTACCTTTTTATAATTATGTAAAATTTGTTTTTACAAAATATAATAATTAATTATTTAATTAATGCAGATAAAAAAACAAATTTTCTTTTTAATTAACAGTAATCAAAAAAGGAAATTTAGATTATTCTTTTACCCTAACTCAACTCATTTGCTTTTTTTTATCGACCCAAACGTTGTCGCCGTCGAAGAGTTTCTTATCATAGTCGGAGCGGTGTTCTCGTCGGACCGGAATCTTGAATGTTTTCGTCGGAATCGCCGGTCTCGTCTCTTGATTCGTCGGTTATTAGCCATCAGCTCTACTACCGGTGTTCTTATCATCGCCGGAATCGTCCCATCCCTAAGGTAACAAGATGTCTAATTCGCTTTCATTAAGGACTATCTTTCGTTTTCATCATTACTCTATAGTTTCGTTGGAAGTTAATTTGTGAATTCCAAATCTATTCTTTTTCGATGATTCTGGTTTCACTAGTTCAAGTTACAGTTCCAGAAGTAATTGGTAGTCTGTGCAAGTTCTTCATTTAGGGTTTCTTTCCTCTGATCATGATAGTTGTTTGGTGTCGGAAACAAATAATTTGTCTCATGTTGATGCTAATCGGAAAGCTAGTTAGATTACTGAGCTTTGATGGTTACAATTTGTTCACACATAGTCTCTCGAGAAGCCTTGATGCGTGGTAACTTCTCTTGAAAGATGACTAGAACATCGTGATGTTTGTTGTGTCTCGTGCTTATGTTGCCTGAGAATTTGAAATACTTTCTTTCTTGGTACTTTGCAAAGCCCCCATGGCATTGTGTCCTTCTATAGTTGTTTTGGCCTATATTTGTTGGCGGAGGGTTGTAGAGTTCGGCATCTGTAGGTTATGTTGCTAGTAACACCACCCCATTGTTCTTTGTTAACTTGGAACTTTATGTATATGAGCTGTTCCTCTGCTTAAGAATGTCGACTCAATTGAAGTTTCTTGATCCTAGCCGTATGTTAATAATGTAAGTTTTAGTTCAAGTTCAAGTTCAAGTTCCATTTTGTTAGCCAATCTCGTGATTAGTATAAATACACAAGCTGATTTTGGAGACTAATGACTCTAGTTTTAACTTGATTTGGTGACTTAGATTCGATGAGTGAGCAAACATAGTTATGGAGTTTCTCTGAAGTTTAAGTTTGACCTGTTGACTTTGAAGTGGAATTTAAAGTAGTTAGTATATGATGGTCTTAAACGAATTGTTTCACTATAAGAAAACATATATTTTACAACGGACAAAATTGATGTAAAATCGATGTAAAACAGGCTTTGGGACGGATTAGCGACGATTGCCAGATCATCGTAAAAATGATCGTCGTTACTCGAGAATCGTCGTAAAGTCGTCGCAAAAACTAGGACGAATAAGAATCGTCGTAAAATCATCGTAAATAATCCGTAGTAAAATCGATGTAACTTTACATCGACATTACGACGAAAATTACCTCGTTGGTATATCGTTGTAAAGTCATCGCAACATTACATCGATTTATCGATTTTTGTATCGGCAATCCGTCGTAAAATCGTCGTAATATATAGTTGTAAATTCGTTGGTAAAGCGATGTAAACATAAATCGATGTAAATTCGTCGTAAATTGTAGATCGATGTAAAATCGATTTAAATTCTAATTCGATGTAAAATCGATGTATATAATATATATATAAATATTATATATATAATCTATAATATTTATTTTATTAATAATTAAAATTATAAATTAATAATTAATAAAATTATAAATTAAAATTAAAATTATATAAATAAATTCAAAATACAAAATAAAATTTGAAATACTAATCTTGTAGGTTAATACCTAAGTCACCAAAAATCTCCTCGTCCATTCTCCGCTCCAAATCCGCTCGATGTTGCGCGAGCGGATCACTCGGGCCCGATGTTGATGCTTGTTGATGCCTCAGTGCGGCCGCCAAATCGGGGTTACTCGCGACAAGAGTATCGAAGAGAGAGTTGTACGAGTTGATCGTCTTATCCTATACTTGGATCTTCTCATCGTATACCACCTGCTTCGCCCGCAAAGTGCTGATCTCGGAGTGGGAGGTGTTTAACTCGTTCTGCAACTCAACCGATCAAAATTTTGATGCAACCTATCAAAATTCAACCAATCAAAATTTTTCCCCCACGCGGTAAATTTAATGTTTTCGATTACGACAATTTTACGACGGATCCATCCAAAATGACCATCGAAATTACGACGGATCCGTCGTAATAAAAGAAATCTATACCATATACCCTAAATTACAATACACAAATTCGTCGTGTATTAACGAAATATATTTGTGCATCCAAGACTTCTCATAGTAAACAAAAAATTTAATAACGACGACGGATTCATTATCTTACATAATAATGTATAACATTCGTTCTTATAAGTATATTCGTAACATGCATGAAATATATAATGTAATTGATTTTTGTGATAACTCAAATATTTTTATACAATTAGTAGAACTTACGTAAAACAAGATAAACGATGAAAAACCAATTCTATACAACATATAATCAATCATAAACCCTAAACACTAAATTTTATGGTTTGGGTTTACGATGACATTACGACGAATATGCTTAAATCGTCGTAATGTCGTCGTAAAACCTTAACCAAACATTTGAATTTTATGGTTTAGTATTACGACGATGTTACGACGATTACGTCTTAAATCGTCGTAACGTCATTGTAATACTGATAATCGGAGATGGGATCCAAAGGACTACCGGAGGTCTAATATTACCCAAACCATAAAATTCTAGGGTTTGGGTAATCTTCGACCTCTGGGAATCCTTTCGATCTCATCTCCGATTATCTCTGCTCATTTCCGCTGAGATAAATCTCTGATTCCAGATCTATTTTTATCATACAAATTAAAGCACTTACATCATAAATCAATCAGAATCATCATCTTCGTTGGGTTCATCATCTTCATTAGGTTCATCATCTTCAGGTTCATCATCATCGTCACTCTCTTGAAACTCATCGGAATCGCTTTCTTCTTATATGTCGTCAGGTAGATATTCAAGTTGCTTGTTGTGGGGATCAATTAAGAGAACGTTGTCCGTAATATCTGGTTCTATAATGTCACGACAAGAATCTTGTTGCATTGGAAGATCGTTAACACCAACAATTTTACCCCTTGGAGCTATTTTAATAACCGATAACCATGAGATCCCAGTGGTTCGAACTCGCGGATATGGAACAAATGTTACTTGTTCTGCTTGTGATGCTAGGATAAATGGCTCAAACTTGTTGTATCGTCGTGATTTGTTGACGTCAACCACACCAAATTTGTTAATTCGCACCCCTTGACCGACTGTTGGATCGAACCAATCACATTTGAAGAGAACGCATTTCATCATAACCAAGCCGGGGTACTCAACTTCTATTATATTCTGCAACACCCCATAATAATCTATTTCACCCCTAACACATACTCCGTAGTTGGTAATTGCCCGACGAACGTCGTTATCTTCCCGAGGGGGCCTTGGAGTAACTCATGAAACCATATTGGATATGCGGGGTCGCCATGATCCACCAATGAAAGGCATATCGATAAGTGTGCATGTTAGATTGAGTATATCGGTCTAACTAAATGAAATATTTATAACTATATATTAACCACTGAGCAAAGTGACGATCTTTACGATCGTTTATTTCATCATCTGAAACGCCTTCAATGCATTCTCGTACCTGGGTAACAAATAGGCTGCAAAATACATATATATACATGGAAATTAACACATTTATTTATATTATTTAATATATAATAAACTATATATAATTGATTAGGGGATAATTAAATATTACGTTACCTCTCGTAAGGACTCACTTCCTCGCAGTTTAGGAGGATGTACGTATGTGTGATGTGCCTGTCATTCTCGTTAGACCACCAAACTTCCTACAATTTTCCACTAAGACGACCGATTGGTGAGACGATGTATGGGACACCCTCTACTGGATAAGTTCTTCCCACACCACCATCATCATATCATCGGGGAGCCCATTTGCATGTGCGGACTTTTGTAGCTAGCGAAATAGTATGAAGTGAAGTGTGAAGTTTTTTCTATCAAACTTCCCACAACAATTGATCCTTCAACCATTGCTAGATTTTTTGCCCTTCCCTTTAAATGTTTCATGAAGCGCTCGAATGGGTAAATCCACCTAAACTGAACAGGCCCGCGTAGTTCTGCTTCGTGAGGGAGATGAATAGGAAGTGTTCCATAACATCAAAAAACGCCGGGGGGGGGGGGATATCTTCTCCAAATTGCACAACAATATTGGAATATAGCAGCCAGCTGTGCAATTACATCTTCTGACAACGTCCGTGTACTAAGATCCCGGAGAAACGCTCCGATGCCTACGCAATCAAAATTATATATTGTAATATTTGAACATCAACAATTTTATATGTGATGATGTATCTTACCTCCAATTGCTTCATGAACATTTCTTGGAAGGAGTTCGGCAAATGTGAAAGGAAGTAATCGTTGCATAAACACGTGGCAGTCATGACTCTTCATCCCTGAAAACTTTTGTCATTTTTCAACAGATTTAGCAGGATTGGATACGTACCCATCAGGAAACTTCACGTCAGATGAAACCTAATTGAACAACGATGCCTTTTCTTCTGCACCCAACCAAAATATAGGAACTGGTGATTTTCCATTGCTCATTATGTGTAACTCATTTCTGTTGCAAATATCAGGCAAGTCCAACCTTGACTTTCCGCTGTCTTTGGTTCTAGCTTTCACATTTAACATTGTATGCATGATGTTATCAAAAAAGTTTTTATCAATGTGCATGACATCAAGATTGTGTCTCAGCATATGATCTTTCCAGTACAGAAGTTCCAAAAAAATGCTTTTCTTGTGCCAATTGTGATTGACCCCGTATCCATCAGGCATATTAGCTGGAGTGTGCCAATTTCCCCCACAATTCACTGTTTCTAGTCTCCCAAAATGATATATTTGCGCTTCTAGATCTTCCCCAGATAGATACACTGGTGGGGGGGGGGGACATGCACGATTTTGTTCTTCCTAAACAGCTGCTAGTTTCTCCGATATGGATGGTTGATTGGTAGAAACCGGCATTGACAATCAAAACCAGCATGTTTTCGACCATGTTTCAGCTGAAACGCATCTGTCCGATAAGGACAATATAACCTCCCATGCAGGGAAGTCGCTTATTGTCCATATAAGCACCGCACGCATCGTAAATTTTTTTTCTTTGAATTGTCATATGTACGAACTCCTGTATACCACAACTGTTTCAACTCATGTATGAGAGACTGCAAAAACACATCAAGAGACCTCTTTGGATGATTGGGACCAGGGACTAAAATATTCAGGAATAAAAATTCTTTTTGCATGCACATATCTGGGGGAAGGTTATAAGGCGTTACGATAACTGGCCACAAAGAATATTGCATACCAGACATACCGAATGGACTAAATCCATCAGTGCAAAGACCAAGATACACATTTTGCTTAGATTTAACAAAGTCTGGGTGTACCATGTTAAAGTATTTCCAAGCTTTTGCATCTGACGGGTGAGTCACTTCTCATTCTCTTTGTGAATGTTCTGCATGCCACCTCATCGATGCAGTTGTCCTTTCAGTTTGATACAATCGTTTCAACCTATCAGTTATATGAAGATACCACATCCGTTGGTACGATATCTTACTACGCCTAGAAGTTTGCGGCATAAATCTTGGTTTTTGGCAAAATCGACATTTCTGCAGCTTATCATCATCTTTCCAAAAAAACATACAATTGTCAACACATACATCTATCATCTCAGAAGGCAACCCAAGACTAAACACCAACTTTTGTATCTCATAGTATGTTGTTTTGGGAGCCAAATTATCCTCTGAAAAATACTCATTAATAAGATCAGCCCAATCATCCATGCAAACCTCAACTAAGTTATGATCAGTTTTAATTGTCATCATCGTAGCTGCTACGACAATTTAGACTGATCTTCTCTACATCCATCATAGAGTGGCTGATTTACAGCGTTTAGCATATCATAATATCGCTTCGCATCTACGTTGGGTTCCTCAACACTATTATCAGCATTTGTTTCATGAAATGCATCAGTAACCATGTCATGCATCCTATCATGATCTTGACCCTGATCAAATTGATGTTGACCATGATGATAACTAGTACCCTGATCATTTGATTCATCAAAATCTATATGACCTTGATAATTACTACTTCGATCAACTTGATTCCTTTCAAAACCCTCTCCATGTTGATAGCAAACATAATAGTGCAGCATAAACCCTCTATTTAGTAAATGTTTACACACCATCTCAATAAAAATATATATTGTATTCTTATATTTACGACAAGGACATCACATCTTACCGCTTTCCAGGGCTGTTTTCATATTCCCGGCCTGATACATGAATATTTCAAACCCCTCTTTGAATTTTGTCGTCACCGCTCTCTCCGAATCCTTTTGCGTATACATCAATCTTCGTAGATCATTTTATAAGAAAAATTGTACAGTGTTTTTTTTTAATGTGTTTGTTTTTTTTTTGTGTAGATTTTCATTTGAAGTTATGATGTATTTATAGAAATTTTTTTCAGAATTACCAACGGATTTGCATCGGAAATTTACAACGAATTTACATCGAAATAACATTTACAACGACTTTACATCGAATATATGACGGATTTACGACGACTAGATTAGATGTAAATAATTAGGTGAACCTATTAAAAAACATGTTCTACCAAACTGGAAACAATCGTCGTTAATTTACATCGAATACTGGTCGTTGTAAATCCGATGTAAAATTACATCGACTTTACAACGTAATATGCAAAAGACATATTCGTCGTAAATCCGATGTAAAATTACATCGATATTACGACGATTGTTGATAAATATTTATGACCAATTTACATCGAACACATATTTCGTCGTAATCCCGTCTTAATGTTGTTGGTCAATTACGACGTTTAAAACCGTCGTACATTTTCGTTGGATATAGGCAATTTTCTTGTAGTGTTTCCTATATGATTTATGACTTTATATTGTTTTTTTTTTTGACATATGATTTTATATTGTTTTAGTTTGTCATTTAGTGTTTTATGATGTCTGTGAACGAATCCTTAGATTTTGTGGAAATTCAAACTCGATTGTATCTTCCTACAACTTCTTCCACATTTCTCAGTTTATCTTTCGATATTGGAATATTAAAATACTTAAAAAATGTTGAACACAAAATGATGGTAACTCATAAAATGATGGAATGGTCAAACTAGTCTGTGAAGTTTGAAGTTGCTATCAATCGCAAAAGAGCATAGAGTTTCAGTGAATTATATGTTTGGTGAATTAAGTGTGTTTTATATTTTCTCTATATATTTTTATGGATTGATTCATGCATTTTTTTCAGGATGTCGATTCAAACTAATATGGATTTGAGATTTCCCTTGCGATTATATTCACTTGGTTGTGAACCGGAGATTGGCAAAAGCATCAATTACCATAGCAAGACTAATTTTTTGGAAGAGGTGGCAATAGCTGTTGGAAATGAGGTGTGGGACCACATATGTGCTTCGCCTTTGGGGGTCATTGTACGGTTTGTTGAAAAAATAATTCATTTGGTCATCCAAGCTTGTCAAATACCTTCTTGTCAAACAAGTTGTTTTCAATAAAAAGTATGAGATTTGGTGCTTGTTTGGTGATAAGCTCAAAATGTAATACCCTAAAGTACTAACAGCTTTGCAGTCGCAGTATGTAGGGGTCGAACCATAGAGACTCAAGAATCACACAATAGATTATATAGATTCGAATTAAGCTAAGTAAATCAATAAAACATGAAGCAATAATGTAGTTTAAAGAGTTGTAAATTCGATGGACGAAAATAGGTTCATGGTATTTCTCAAGAAATCAGAAAATGCAAATAAACCAATTAATCAGGATTCAGATTTTAGCACGGTTCTTGAACTCAAAACACTAAGCTATAACTAACCAACTTTCGTTGCGAGAATTATCTAAGTCGAAATCTTAGAATCCCAAATTTCTTTGCAAATCCTAAAGATTAAACTAGCATTAAGTTCAAGTTTGATTTGTTCACAAAACAACTAAACCAAATTTCTTTGCAGATAGTTATTTTGCTCACCCTAGGTTCTATCAGATTATCAATCACACTTTCGTGTCTAATTGATTAACCTAAGATCTAAGTTCTAGGTGATCAATCCAGAATTCACCATTAAGAACACCCTATGGTGAAGAACTAATTTGATTATGAATCCTAGCTAACAGATTAACCTAGCATACAAAGAGATCCTTTATGAGAACCCTAAACCTAAGAGGAGATTTACTCAGACATGGAGATTAAGTAAAATAACATGATTGAATAGAATTCAAAAGTAATAATATGGAGAATAAACAAAGGGTCTGAAATCTTCTCTCGGACGAACAGAGTTTCAGACTTGTCTCCCTCCAAAGCTCTCTCAACAAAATCAAAAGTAGAATAAAACTTAGCCAAAAAAGTGGCTGAAAAACCTTATTATCTCCTAAAACACGTTTTGGGGCTTCTTGTAAATAATAAAGACTTCTGGACCAAAGTACAATTTCTTCAGATAAGGAAAATTCACGTTTCCTTTCTTCATGCAGTCAGTATCGACCGACACCAGGTGGTGTCCCTCGACACAAAGACCTCAAATCGACCCTCACAGCTACATGATCCTTGCTTAGCTCCAAAATGCTCCAAAATGCTCAAAAATGCTTCAATATCTCCAATTAAGCTCCAAACGTACCTAAACCTGAAATGACTCAAAAAGACTCCAAAAATACTAGAAAGACTCTATAAATAAGACCTATATCATGGTTAAAAACGGGTAAAAACCATGATATATCAACTCCCCTAGACTTAGCCTTTGCTTGCCCTCAAGCAAACATAAAACTAAACAAGAGAAAGAGGTTTGAAAATCGCAGAGACTCACCTGTTCTTGAAACACTGCAATGAACATTTTCTTAGTGCTCCACATATTACCTCACTAGTTCCAAATCTAACAACCATGTACTTCTCCGTACACATTCGTAGCGTCCCAGACTCCACGCATAATTTCGCAGCATTATCCATCAAAACCTTCATCGCCAGTTTCATCGTTGTGATCAATGCTAAGAACCTTCTAAACTCTTTCCCATACAATATCATGACAAAAGAACCACCCAATTTTCACACTTTTCGGTATTGTTTCCTATCCCCCAGACTTATTTCTCATCATGTTTTTTTTTTTTTTTTTTTTTTTTTTTTTTTTTTTGATTCGCATATACATATTAAGGTTTGAGACGCGAGTATTGATGGTGTTTGCCACCGAATCCCCGGTTCTTCCCCTCTCTATGTATCAAAAGTGTAGGCAAATAATGGTATCACGGGAAATTTTCCTAACCTCGCTTCCAACCTTTGTGTGATCATTACTTTCCAAGTAGAATAATGGGATCGCTGGAAATTTTCCTAACCCTCTACTCAGGAGAAAATCATTTCATTTTTTCATACTTTTATTTATTAACTTGTAATAAGGGAGAGGAATACCATTACTTTCTACACATGGGTTCCTTTGTCAGATATGAATGAGGAATCAAGCTCTATGGACATCAACCACATCGATGAAGTGCAAAGAATTAGCTCAGACTTAAGTGAACTCTGCTGGAAACATGGGTGTCTTCTAGTTAACTAGTCAACCTTTGGATTTTCATTAGTCCGATCTAGAACTGATTCTGTAACAATGGTCACTTAGAAGCAAGGTCAGAGCAATATATTCAAGAACTAGATCATAATCTCCAACAAGTTTTGACTCAATAAAATGATTTTTGACTTAAAAACGACTGACTCTAAAAAAAACAAACACACTGTCAGCAACCACCTCCCCCAGACTTAAACAGCACTGTCCCCAGTGTTATCTATTCTAGAGTCGGTAAAAGAAATCATAAGAGCTGAGTGGGGGCGTGAAAATCAAAGAAGTTACCAGATTGGGGTAGGAGTGTCGACCGACACACATCACTGGTATCGAGCGATACCAGGCTTAGGTCGGCACAGAAAATTCTTTTCATCGACATTGATGCAATGTTGCTCTTAAGTGTGACAAGGGATCCAAATGTGAAATGGTTAGCACTGTTAGATCACTCAAGCACAAGGTAGAAGCAACAAGATATCATAATAGCATAAATCCAACAAAGTTCAGAATCATAAACTGTTGACAAAACAACTCAAAAGAACAAAAGAAAAGAAAAAGAAAAGAAAAGAAAAGTGAAACCAGATAGAATAAGGAGCTAATCCTCCTCAGAGTCATCATCGACTCCATTCATGTGAGAGGGTCCTGTCTGTGGTGGTGAACGTGGACTAGGTGGTCGAACGCAGCCACACCGAGACAGAGTGGAAATAGCACCCCATATGCTCTGGAAACTCTCAACCACATATCTCTGAAACACAGCTGTCTCCATGGGAAATGCGGGTGGTGCAGGAAGAGCATTCGCAGAGAGGAATGAGTGTCGAACTCTTCTCGACTGACCTCGAGCAAGGTCAGGGACTGGTCTGTCCTCAGTAGTATCAGCAGGTGCTCTAGAAAAAGATCCTCGGCGAAGTCAAGTAGGAGGTGCAACAGTCAAAAGGCGCGGATCAGGTTCAAAACACAGCTTACGGGGATCATCACCAATGTCAGTCAGCTGTGTGTTAGGAAGCTGAACCAGAAAGTTTCCAGCTTCATTACTGAAACACCAACGCTGATCAGGCTTCATCCACCGAAGATTCTGTAGATGCCTCTCGTCCATTAGAGAGCGTGTAGTGACGATGGTATTGCTCGCTGTACTGATCCGGAAGTACTGGAAGATAGGAGTGAGAAGACTACCAACTGTCTCTAACTTCCGAGCTGTACTGTTACTGGGACCGGAGAATGGTTTGGTCTTCAAATAGACCAAATGATGCGCAAATACAGCCCCCATGTTGACCTCGAGATCAAGCTCAGGCCACTCGTAATTCTCAGCCTCGATGATGTCTCCAATTGCAATGGAGAAAAGGATAAGCTCAGAAAGTCTCATCTTATTCGGCTCCATCTTGCACAAAATGGTGTTGCTCAGAATCCGAACTAGACATCGCATGGTCGGATGACGCACATCCATTTGAGTGGACGTCTTGGTATTATAGACTCCATTTCCGAATTGTGACCAGAAAGCTTGTACGTCAAGAAACTGTGTCGGAAAAGCCATCTTCTTAAACTCCTTCCTGAAACCATAGATAGCGCAGAGGTCTCGGAGTGGCAACCGGTATCTCACCCCTCGAATCAGAAAAGTCAGAGTACCTTCCTGTGCGTTCTTCTCAACCTCATTTTTGTAGTATACGCGAACTGTCGCTAGAAACTGTCGAACCAAGTCGGGGAAAAGGTCATACTGCTCTGTAGCCATTGTGCCTAAGCCAATCTTTCCTATCAGCCGCTGAAGCTATTTGTCGATACCCAGTCTTCGCATTGTATAGGGCTCAACAAACCGGGTCGGTTTCACCTCAACGTTCAGCCACACATTGTAGAATAGCGTGTCATACTCATCCCAGGTCTCAGAAATCTGTATGTAGATGCAGTCATCACTCTCAATCTCCTCTTTAGGAGTACCGTCCCAGTTCCTTCGGGAAACAATCCTTGCGTTCTCATTCTGCTTAGGCCAAGGAGGCCTACATCGCACGTCTGGAATCTCAGGAGAGGCAGGAGGGGATGATTGTAGTGAGAAGTGCTCCATGGGTGATGCAGTGGTTTCCGGTTTTTGTGCAGAGATGTCCCGAATATTTGAGTAAGAAAACACATGATCCTCCTGTGTGCCATCTATCCGAACCTTGTAGTGGTTGTTGGTGAGGCAACCCTTCACCATCCCTTTGTGCCAACTCATACCATCAAACACCTCTACGCGACCAGCAATCTGTACTCCTTCTGAACACGATCTGCTGGTGGGTTAGAACTCGAGGCGTCAGCTGTTCGTTGCTTCTTGCGTGAGATCATCTGCAGTCAAATATAAAAAACACAACAAAGAGGAAACACAAAATAAGCCCCAAAATCTAGCATCCACAATAAGGAGTATACATCACCAGCAACAATCACAAACAACTCATTCTAAATCATTGGTAAAACGATTCCAAAATTTTGAACCCTTCCAATCTTAAAATTCCAAACTTGCAAATAAGGTACATACAAGCATATGAGGGTGTCGAAAATCCTCTAGAACAACTTAGGTAAGGAAGAATTGTCCATCAAATCAGGTTCTAAGAGTCAAAAATTCGAAAACCCAAACCTTGTGTCGCAGGTTGGAAAGAAAAAGGAATTCGTGTGTCATATCTTGCAGATCGGAAAAACGGATGGAAGAACGAGAATGAGCACGAAAATCTAGCAAGGTTAGGCTTTGGAATCGCTCAAATCCGTGAAGAATTGAAGAAGTTGTGATTTTGGAGAAAACTTTCTCGTGTGTATCGAGCGATGGAGGCTGAGGAGACAAAAAGAAAAACCCGAGGGTTTATAAAGGAAACTTATCTGGGTGACTGGTATTGACCGATACCATTACTGGTATCGCTCGATACAAGGAACATTGGTCGATGCAATTTTGCATCGTTCGATCTGTTTGTCCCTGTCCTGTAATAAATACCCAGCTCCGTTGTCGCGCAAGTGGTGTCGGTCGATACCATTACTGGTATCGCTCGACATAGCTCCTTTGTAACTGATTCACGCAAAACACAAGACACAAAACCAAAAAACATGAAAAACAAAAGAACTTATATACAGACTCACCAGTGGGTTGCCTCCCACCAAGCGCTTGTTTTACGTCACTAGCTTGACTTTATGGATGTTCAGGTTGTGGGTGCATCATCCAGAGGCACCATGTGTCCTACTGGAATCTTGGCTTTCGCCCAATAGTGTTTCACCCTTTGTCCATTGACAGTGAACTCTTTGCCTTCAAGACTTATCAGGACAACTACACCATGTGGTCTGACTTCCTTGATTGTGAAAGGACCTGACCAACAAGAACGCAATTTTCCAGGAAACAATTGCAAACGAGAGTTATACAGAAGTACATGGTCATTGGGTTCAAAATGTCAGGAGAGGATCTTCTTGTCGTGATACGTCTTAGTCCTCTCCTTGTACAACTTCGAGTTCTCATAGGCGTGGTGCCTAATCTCATTCAGCTCATTCAGCTGAATCAATCGCCTCTCAGCAGCAAACTTGATGTCAAAGTTCATCATCTTTGTAGCCCATGCTGCCTTATGCTCGATTTCCACTGGAAGGTGACATGCTTTCCCATAAAGCAAGTGAAACGGTGTAGTCCCAAGTGGTGTCTTGAAGGCAGTCCTATAAGCCCAAAGTGCGTCATCGAGCTTTGCAGACCAATCCTTTCGAGTTGTACCCACTGTCTTCTTCAGAATGTCCTTGATCTGCCTGTTGGAGACCTCAACCTGCCCACTAGTCTGAGGATGATAAGGAGTAGCTACACGATGATTCACACCATGCTTCTTTAACAACTTTTCGAAGACCTTGTTAATAAAGTGAGTGCCACCATCACTTATAACAATTCGAGGTACTCCAAATCTAGGGAAAATAATGCTCTTGAACAGCTTAAGGACCACTGAAGAATCATTGGTTGGACTAGCAATTGCTTCCAACCACTTAGACACATAGTCTACAGCAACCAAAATGTACTTATTCCCATATGATGAAGGAAAAGGACCCATGAAATCTATGCCCCAACAATCAAAAACTTCTACCTCAAGGATGAAATTCTGTGGCATCTCATGTCTCTTACTGATATTCCCTCTCCTTTGACAAACATCACACTACGAGATGAAAGTATGAGCATCCTTAAACATAGTAGGCCACCAAAAGCCTGCTTGAAGAACATTGGACACTGTCTTGAAAGTAGCAAAGTGTCCAGCATATTCAGACCCATGAAAATGAAACAGCACCTCAGGTACCTCAGACTCTGCAATACATCTCTTGTACATCCCATCAGAGCAGTGTTTGTACAGGTAAGGGTCATCCCAAAAGAATCTCCTTATTTCACGCAAAAATTTCTTCCTATCATATCCCTTGAGGTGCTCTGGCTCGTCCTCTACAGCAAGATAGTTGGCGATATCAGCGTACCATGGTCGATCAGGAACAGTCACAGCAGCTAGATACCCTTCAGAAACACCAATGTGATCCATAGACAAAACTGGTCCTAATGTCGAAGGGTATCGACCGACACTAGGTGAGTATCGATCGATACCAAAGTCTTTCTCTCGTGAAATTTGCAGTTTTTCGGCATAACCACTTTGAAGCCCAGTTTCGATGAGGTAGATGTTCTCTTCTGGGAGGAAATCATCAATAGGAACGTCTTCATCGATCCTTATCCGTGAAAGATGGTCAGCAACCCCATTCTTTATGCCCTTCTTGTCCTTAACTCAATGTCAAAGCGTTGGAGTAAAAGGACCCAACGGCAAATGCGAGGTTTGAGATCCTTATTCTGCAGCAAATATTTGAGAGCATCATGGTCTGTGTGAACAATCACCTTGCTCCCAATCAGGTAGGACCGAAATTTCTCAAAGGAGAAAACAACTGCAAGTAGTTATTTCTCTGTGGTGCTGTAGTTTCGCTGAGCATCATCCAATGTTCTACTGGCATAGTAGATAGCATGAAGCTTCTTATCTTTCCTCTGACCCAAAACTGATCCAACTGCAAAATCACTAGCGTCGCATATAACCTCAAAAGGCAGATTCCAATCTGAAGGTTGTACAATGGGAGCACTCACCAATGCCTTCTTAATCTGCCAAAGGCTGGAAGACAATCATGGGTGAAGTAGAATTTGACATCCTTGCATAATAGGGAGGTGAGTGGGCGGGCTAGTTTTGAGAAATCCTTGATGAATCTTCTGTAAAACCCAGCATGACCAAGGAAACTCCGAATGTCCTTTACAAATTTCGGTGGTTGGAGGCTTGTCATCACTTGAATCTTAGCTTTGTCAACTTCTATCCTAGCCTCAGAAACCTTGTGCCCAAGAACGATGCCATCTTGAACCATAAAGTGACACTTTTCCCAATTAAGAACCAAGTGTATCTCTTCACATCTCTGTAGCACCTTGCACAAGTTATCAAGACAGCTCTTGAATGATGATCCATACACTGAAAAATCATCCATGAATACCTCCATAAAGTCCTCAATCATATATGTGAAGATAGACATCATACACCTCTGAAAAGTGGCTGGGGCATTACATAATCCAAAGGGCATTCTTCTGTAAGCGAATGTGCCATAAGGACATGTAAATGTTGTCTTCTCTTGGTCCTATGGATGTATCGGGATCTGAAAGAAACCTGAGTACCCATCGAGAAAAAAATAGTACGGATGACTTGCTAACCTCTCCAACATCGGATCGATAAATGGTAATGGGAAGTGATCTTTCCTTGTGGCTGCATTCAACTTCCTGTAGTCAATACACATTCGATGTCCAGTGATTGTCCTAGTAGGGATAAGCTCATCCTTCTCATTTTTCACCACAATTATCCCTCCTTTCTTAGGCACAACGTGAACTGGACTGACCCAAGAGCTGTCCGAAATGGCATAGATAATCCCTGCTTCCAAGAGCTTCATTACCTCCTTCCTAACCACTTCTTTCAAGTTCGGATTCAGCCTCCTCTGATGCTCAATTGAAGATTTTGACTCGTCCTCAAGATGAATCCTATGCATGCACAAGTCTGGGGATATACCTGAAATGTCATCAAGAGAATAGCTAAGAGTTTTGCGATACTTGCGCAGTTTGCTCAGCAGTAAGGTGATCTCTGCGTTGTTTAAGGAAGCATTAATGATCACTAGATATGTGGAATTCGGACCAAGAAAAACATATCTTAAATCTGCTGGGAGTGGTTTGAGTTCGACCTTAAAAGCCTTCTCCTCACTCCAATCACCAAGCACTGCAGATTTCTTAGAAGTTTCGGCCAACTCCTCACATGCTCGCATGTGATGTCGATCGACACCATCACTGGTATCGCTCGATACTTCTCCTGTTGTGTCGAGCATCTTAGCATATCCAGCAGCAACATCAGTCAAATACACCTCTGAATCAGCTGAACAGACCAATGCTCTCTCTAATGGATCCTCATGATGCATCTCCAGAAAATACTCTTCAGCAATATCGCTGAAAGTATCAACAAAGAAAGTTTGCCTATCGATAGTTGGTCTCTTCATCATCTTCTCCATGTTGAAAGTCATAACCAAATCACCAGTGTTAAGAGCTATCTTCCCATTCCTGCAATCGATCAAAGCTCCAGCTGTTGCTAAGAATGGCCTTCCCAGAATAAGAGGATCATTGGGTTCTGCATCATATTCCAAGACAATGAAATCAATTGGGATTAAGCAATTTGATGAATGATAATTGTGTGTATCCAAATCAATTACCCAAACACTCCATCATTGTAGTATTTGGGGATCAATCCAAGGGAGGCACAAGAACAACACACTAAGAATGCAAGAAATCGCTTAAGCTAAACAAACCAAAGAGATTTGGGTTTTAATCTAACAACCTAATGTAAGTGAAAGCAAATAAACAAAAGACAAGCACTAAACGAGATTAACAATGATTAAAAGAGGATCTTTGGGCAAGGCAATTGATTTGGGGAAATCTCGAGTTAAGCAATGATGTCTATCCAATCACAAAAGTGCATTTCCTTAAGCCTAGAACACTAATCAAGATTAGCCTAATCTCTTAGCACTAATCACTTCACTAATTAAAAATTCAAGAACAAACTTTCATTTGTGAAAATGTAATTAACAAGCATTAATCATAAGTTCTATTAGCCAAGATTCACCTTAGACATTCACTCTCATGAGCTAAGTATGAAAATCTCTTATTTAGTTCATTGGGGAATTTCATCAAACACCTTGTGTGCATGAAATTACCTATGATCTAGATTAACTATCTCTAGCCTAATCTAGCATTAAAACCACTAAATAAGAAAGGAAATAACATCATTAAGCTCTAGACATCAAAGATTAACAAGAGAAACCCCTAATCTACCAAGCCCAATGATCCAAAGAGTTTCTACTCACTTACCATGAAAAACCCAACAAATCTTATGAAAGAGATGTCAAATCCCATGATTAAGTGAATAAGAGATGAAAGATTAAAGAGATTAAACTTCCAATTGCATAAAACTCAAGATATATCTTACAAAATCAACCAAATCCTAAAAGAATCAAGGTGACCACGTTTTTGTGCAAGGAGAAAGAGAGAAAATAAAGCCTTTTTTTTTATGCAAATTAGGTTTTTGGACTATTTAAAGGAAGGTGGGCGAACCGGGTCAACCCGGGACAAACCGGGTATTGACCCGGTTGAAATGGGTCAAATCTGGTCTTGAGTGGCCAATACCGATGCCACTGCTCGGTATTGGGGTCGGTATTGGGCCAGGGTTTCAACTCCGGGCAGAACTCGTTTCGGTGGCAGACAGACATGTCTTTGCTAAATCTGATGTATCTTTTGCACCAGAGCTCCAAACGACGTGAAAGTACCTCCAGAGGACGGCTAACTCAATTAGCTAGACCTTAAATGAAGACCTCCGAAGCTAATTCGGACTGGAGACCCTTATTTCGGGCAGATCTTTCAGACCCATCGGATGAGCTCGGCTGGTTTGGGAGCATACCGATGTCACGGGTCGGTATTGTGATCGGAGCTAAGGAGTTTTGCTTCTGTTTTTGCACACCGAGCACCATACCGATCTGTGGACTCGGTATTATGCCATGAAGCTTCAACGCCGAGCGACAATACCGAGCAGTTGACTCGGTATGAAGAAACCGTCTCGGCCAGGCGGATACGTCTTTAGTAAAACCTCAATAACTCCTGGAATACGTGTCCGAATGACCTGATTTCAACTCCTTTGGCAAGCTACCTCATCTGGCTACATCTTTCATGAAGATCGTGGAGGCTGAATCGGACCGTAACGCCTTCGTTCTGCCGGATCTTCAAGACACTTCGGAATGATCCTTGCATCCTCTTTTGCTCCATTACTCCTAACATCTCCAAAATGTCCCCAAACACCTAGAAAACACTCCAAATGAATGCAAGACTCACTAGGACCTATGCAAACTAACTAAAGCCTAATTTAGACCAAAACACTAAAGAAAGATATGAAAACACATGCATGAGACCTATAATGCTAAGTTAAATGCATGCTAAAAGAGGTAAAATATGGGAATATCA
>PKMM01043420.1:0-23644 GCA_002933915.1 Eutrema heterophyllum | reverse complement strand
GTGCAAGGGAACTTCGAAACCATTCTCTAAGGTTAGAGCTATTCTCACTTCAGAGTTGAAAGAGAAAAGGAAAGGATGTTGTGAAGGGTATGTTGAGCAGAATTCTGAAGCTGGAGATGTCTAGTTGTGGAGCTTGTTTTGGAGCAAGTTCTCATTCTTATCCTGACTAATACATGAGCCAAAGTCAAGCTAATGACTGAAAACAAGCGCTTGGTGGGAGACAACCCACTGGTAAGTCTTTTTCTTTTCTTTTGTTCTTTTGAGTTGTTTTGTCAGCAGTTTATGACTCTGAACTTTGTCGGATTTATGCTATTATGATATCTTGTTGCTGCTAACTTGTGCTTGAGTGATCTAACAGTGCTAACCATTTCACATTCCTTTGTCACAATTAAGAGCAACATTGCATCAATGTCGATGAAAAGAAGTTTCTGTGTCGACCTAAGCCTGGTATCGCTCGATACCAGTGCTGTGTGTCGGTCGACACTCCTACCCCAATCCGGTAACTTCTTTGATTTTCACGCCTCCACTCAGCTCTTATGATTTCTTTTACCGACTCTAGACTAGATAACACTGGGGACAGTGTTGTTTAAGTATGGAGGAGGTAGTTGCTGACAATATTTTTGTTTTTCTTAGAGTCAGTCATTTTTGAGTCAAAGTTGTTTTATCGGGAAGGATAACAAAAAAAAAAAAGGCTTAACCTTTACGAGGTTATACAATCTATGGGCCGTAACAAGTCTCTTTTATATTTTATTGGCCTTCTCCCCAAATTGAGAACCTTTTTGTTGACCTAGAAAATATCAGATGTATAATAAATAAACTTCATTTTCTAAGGCATCGTTTCTTGGACGAGCAGCCCCGTTTTCTGGCTGAGGAGGGAAAGGAGAGACGCCATGGGAAGAAGTAAGTTTCTCAATCTCTCGTTTGTTCATGGTTAATGTTTTTGTGTTCTTCCAGTAATCATTTCGCTTACGTTAACTGAGTATGATTATGCGTTCCTGCAATTGAGTTATTTACGTTTTCCTCCGTGTATTTCATTCAGAAAATGTCTCCCTCGTTGCCATTCTGCAATTGAGTTTTTATTGTTCGGTTAACTAATTAGGTTAATAGCTTTCTTCCCAAGAAAAAGAACTAAAATTGTTTAAATAAGTTTTATTTTTTCTTTTTCCGGTGCTGCATCAGAGCATAAGCACCGACCCGAGCTCCTCTTCTCCCGCGCGGTGCACTCAACCGGTGCACAATCCCAGCACCAACACCGACCCCTTACACCGATCTGATCCGGTCGGTGTGACCGCCTGCGTGACCACGACCCAGACCCGACCGGGTCAATACCCGGTTTGTTCCGAGTTGACCCGGTTTGCCACTATTCACTATATATACTTAAAACCTAATTTTCTTTGATCCAAGTTTTTCTCTAAGCTAAAAACCTTCCTTTTAGGGTTCTAAGTATTTTGTAAGAGACACCTTCTTTTATTTATGCAATTTAAGTTTGGATTTCTTGATTTCTATCTTCTATCTCTTCTTTCTTAATCAAATCCTCATCTAATCATCGGATTAAACATTTTCTTCATAGTATTTGTTGGGTCTTTCATGATTAGTGAGTAGTCTCTTAGGATCTTGGGATGAGGTAGATTTAGGGTGATCCAATGGTTGATTTATGATGTTTAGGGTTAGATTTACCAATTTCCCTTCTTGCTAAGTGTGCTTAATGCTAGATTAGGTTAGAGATAATCAATCTAGGCTTAAGGGAATTTCCCACCCACAAGATGTTTGATGAAATTCCCCAAAAAACTTAGTAAGAAATAAACATGCTTAGCCTATGAGAGTAGTTGTCTAGGGTGTTTATTGGTTGATTTGAATGTTGGATTTAATGCTTGCTAATCATTCTATCACAAATGAGAATTTGTTCTTGATTTAGTGATTAGCAAAGTGATTAGCAAAGTGATTAGTACCTTGAGAAAGGATTAGTCGTAATTAATGGTCTTAACCAAGGGATTAGCATTGTTTGAGTATTGAACATCATGAATTAGCTATGGGATCATCTCATTTTCATAACCTCATCCTAGGATTCGCCTTTTATTATTGCATTTAACCTCGTTTAATATTGCTAGTTCATGTTTCTTGTTCCTTTGAATTAGATTGCTAGAATTAATCCCAAAACCAATCATATTGCTTAACTTGAATAGTTCTATGTATTCTTGGTGTTTTGGAACTTAACCCATTGGATTCGATACCTCTTATGCTACTTAGCATATAGGGAATTGATATCTAGATAGACAAAATTCTACTATCAATTTGGCGCCGTTGCCGATTGGGTTTAGCTTTAAACATTAAGATTTTAGATCTTCTTGAGATTAAGCTTTCTTTCTACTTTTGTTACTAATCTCTTTCACTTCTTGTTGCCATCTCTATCTTATAGGTGCATGCATACCCGTTCTAGAGGCGAGGACAACCTAGTTCAAGCACGGGACGACATTCACTTATTGGATCGAGGAATTAGAGCAAGGAGACAAAGGGAAAGACAACTACACGTCGAACGTTTGGGTATGGAGAACTTAGACGACGTGCCGGTTGGTAACAACAACGGGCAATTTGCCAATCAACAAGGCAACGTGGTAATGGAAACCACCACGCCCAAGGTGGCCAAGCTCCACACGTCCCACCACCACCCGCTCGGCAAGTGAGCGCCCCTAACCATCCCCCAAGGGCTCAAAGGGATCCAAGCCCCTCCGGTGGAGAACAATAACTTCGAAGTGAAAGCATGAGTGATCAATATGGTTCAAGGTAACAAATTCCACGGCCTATCTATGGAAGACCCGTTGGATCATATTGATCAATTCGATAGGATATGCGGCCTAACCAAGATGAACGGTGTATCGTAAGACGGTTTTAAGCTAAGACTATTGCCTTTCTCCCTTGGAGATAAGGCACATCACTGGGAGAAGAATCTACCTCAAGGCTCCATCACGTCTTGGGACGATTGCAAACGAGCTTTCCTTGCTATGTTTTTCTCACCGGCCCGAACCGCCAAGTTGAGGAACGAAATCTCTAGCTTCACCCAAAGATCCAATAAGTCCTTCAATGAAGCATGGGAAAGGTTTCGAAGCTACACTCCTCAATGCCCTCATCACAGTTTCTCAAATTCATCTCTCTTAAGCACCCTCTACCGCGGTGCTTTGCCCAAGATAAGGATGCTTCTAGACACGGCCTCCAATGGGAACTTCTTGGCCAATGATGTTAATGAAGCCATGGACCTAGTTGAGAATCTAGCTCAAAGCGATGAGACTTATGGAGACGATTATGACCGAGCCACTAGGAAAACTAGTGATTTTGATGAGCACAAGAGGTCTACGGAGATGAAAATTCTCACCGAGAAGATGGACAAGCAAGCTTCTATGATAGACAAGCTCCTTATCGCTTCCTCATCATTACCATAACCCACCGTTGCACAAATACCCACATACTCAACTCTTGGAGCTTGAACCTCATTACCCTCACAAGTGATCGTCCCGCAAAGCCCATATAATGGAGGCTTCATTGGGTAGAAGAGCTTATCATTCACGTTCTTGAACACTACCCTCTTGTTCGCGAAGTCTATGCTTGCATTGGTGGTATTGAGGAACGGAGTCCCAAGAAGGAGAGGGAGCTTTTTGGTTTGTCCCATCTCAATGACAATGAAGTCCGTTGGTACAAGACACTCTCCGATCTTGAGAGGATAGTCTTCAACAAGGCCTAGCGGTTTCTTTGAAGAAGAGTCTCCAAACGTAATGGTGGATGGGTAATTTTCCTTACTCTTGATCCCAAGACGCTTAACCATCTCTAAAGACATGACGTTCACACTCGATCCCGAGTCACACAAAGCATCATCTATCTTCAAGTCTCAAAGAGAGCAAGTGATGGAGAACTTACCGGGGTTTCCAAGCTTGGGGATAGACTTAGGCTCAACCCTTGTTATGCTTGGTGAATCAAAGACTGCCATAAGCTCTTCCACTTTCTCTCGGTTCTCAAGTATGTTTTTGATGAACTTTTGGTGTTGTGGGACTTGAGACAAATCACTCTCATTAGGCAAAGGTGCTCCAATCTTATCCATGTTTGCTTTGAAGCTTGAAAGCACTTTCTTTTGAGCCTTGGTGAGAAAAGGACCGGGAAATGGAAGTGGAGGCTCATATGGAGAAGGTTCAATGCAAAGAGCTTTTTTCTTAGGCATCACTTGTGTCCCCATATTCTTCTCTTTAACCACGTCCTTAAGAGACTTCTCAACCTCCATTTGCATAGAAATCACTCGCTCTTCATGTATGCCTTTACCCTTTTCCTCAACAAAAACCGCATCATCTTCATTCCCAAGTGTCACCTCCCCACCTTGTTTCTCAATGTCCTCATTGAGATTTGAGGAGACATTGCTAGCGAGAAGGTTTTCATCATTTGGACTATAGAGTAGCCCTAAGAACTCCTCAATTGTGCGTTCATGCTCATCATTTGAGGATATAGCATTGCAATACTCCTTTGGGATTTGTATGGCCTTTCCGGGTAAAGAACTTTGAGGTGGGGAAGTTTCTCCCTTGGTCTCCATCTGTTTCACTTTGTAGCTCAATGCCTCAAGTTTGTTGTGGAGATCATTGTAGGAGCAAGCCACTTTGGTGTGGATTTCCTCCATCTTCTTGCTTATATTCATTGCTCCATTAGCTTGACCTTGAAGAAGTTGTTGAACCACTTTTTCATATCAAGGTCTTGAGGGATAGAGTTGTTACCTTGAGCTTGTTGAAGACCGGGTGGAGGCATGAAAGGAGCTTTGTTTTGGTAGCCTCCTTGGTTCCCTTGAAACTGATTTTGAGGAACAAATCTTTGTTGTTGATTGTTGTTGAAACCCCTTTGATAGCCACCAAGGTTCCCAATTTAATGCACTTCCTCTTGCTTACTCAAATCTACCATGTGTTCTTGGAACCCTTGATTGCCTTCAAAATCACCAACAAAGTGAACCGACTTTTGAGAAGCATTGAGAAGCTTGTCAATCATAGTGGCTTGCTTATCCATCATTGTAGATTACTTGTCCATCTTGTCATGGAGAGCCTTCATTTCCTTGGTTCTCATTTTCTCCTCAAAATCACTAGTGGTCCTTGTAGCCCGATCATACTCATCACTATAGGTTCCATCACTTTGGGAAAGGTTCTCTACCAACTCCATTGCTTCATTCACCTACTTGGCTAAGAAGTTTCCATTAAAAGCGGTGTCTAGCAGCATTCTTAACTTTGGAAGCGCTCCACAGTATAGTGTGCTCAAGAGAGATGCATCGTTGAAGCCATGATGAGGGCATTGCATGGTGTATCCTCTAAATCTTTCCCACGCCTAATTGAATGTCTCGTTGGAGCGTTGAGTGAAGCTCGAAATCTCGTTTCTAAGCTTTGCCGTCCTTGAAGGTGAGAAAAAATTTGCAAGGAAAGCCCTCTTGCATTCATCCCATGTAGTAATAGACCCTTGAGGCAAATTTTTTTCTCATTGGTGTGCCTTGTCTCCAAGTGAGAATGGGAATAATCGGAGTTTGAAACCATCTTCGGAGACTCCATTCATATTTGTCAATCCACAAACTCTATCAAAATGATCAAGATGATCCAAGGGGTCTTCCATCGCCAAGCCATGGAACTTGTTACCTTGTACCATGTTAATGAGACCCATCTTGACCTCAAAATTGTTGGTTTCCATCGGTGGTGCTTGTATGCCTTGGCGGTTCACATAAGCATTGGCCGCATCACCCGCTCCAACAATGTTTTGGGCTCGTGGAGGGTCGTTTTGAGCTCTAGCATTACGGGCGGGTGGTGGTGGGTGTTGTTGCTCATTAGCCACATTCTCATTGTTGTTACCAACCAGAGGCTCTTCAACGTTGTTCATACCCAACCTCTCAATGTGTTGAGCTCGTCTTCTTTCTCTCCTTTCTCTAATCCCACGTTCCAAGAGATGTATGTCGTCTATTGGTTCAACAAGGTTGTGTCCACCTCTAGCCCTTGTGTTCATACACCTATATGAAAAGAGAAAACTAGATAGAGAGATTAGTAAACAAAGAAAATAAAAGCTTAATCTCAAAAAGAATCTAAATCCTATTGAATAAACTAGAACCCTAAATGGCAACGGCGCCAATTGATAAGTAAGATTTTTCTTAAGAATCAATCCTTAAGCTTACTCATATCACTAAGGTGTCAATCAAATCGGGTTTACTTTAATGCAATAAGAATGCAAGAAACTCTCTAATTCAAGCAAACAAAGGGGTTTTGGTTTTATCTAGCAACCTACTGATTCAAATTAAACAAAACAAGGAAGTAAACAAGGTTAAGACAATGATTAAAAGAGGGTCTTTGGGAAAGGTAATTGATTTGGGGGAATCTTAAGGTAAGCATTGATGTCTATACAATCACACAAATGCATTTCCTTAAGCCTATAACACTAATCAAGATTAATCTAATTTCTTAGCACTAATCACTTCACTAATTACCCTATCAAGATAAAATTCTCATTTGTGAATAAGTAATTAGCAAGCATTAAACACAAGTTCTATTAGCCAAAATTCATCTTAGACAATTATTTTCATGAGCTAAGTATGAAAATATTTTATTTAGTTTATTGGAAAATTTCATCAAACACCTTGTGTGCATGAAATTCCATATGATCTAGATTTAACTTTCCCAAGCCTAACCTAGCATTATAAGCACTAAATAAGAAAGGAATCAATATAATTAAGATCTAGACATCAAAGATTAACAAAAGAAATCCCCTAATCTACCAAACCCAAATGATCCAAAAGGGACTAATCATGGTAGAACTAACAAATCTCATAAGAAAAGTGTTACATCCCATGATTAGATGATTAATGAGAAGAGAGATTAGAGAGATTAAGAAACCTAAACTTTAGATTACATAAAAACTCAAGATATCTCTTACAACAATCTAAGAACCCTAAAAGGAGGTTTTTGTTGCCAAAGAAAAAGAGAAAAGAAAGCATAGATCCCACAAAATTATGTTTGGAAGTATTTAAATGGTAAGTGGGCGAACCGGGTCAACCCGGGACAAACCGGGTTTTGACCCGGTCGGATCTGGGTTGAGGTGGTCTGTACCGACCAGAAGTGGGTGGGTATTGGCTGGGTCAGTACTCAAACTTGTGCATAACTCGTTTGGGCGCCAGATAGACATATCCCTGCTCAATCTGATGTATCTTTCGAACCACTGCTCATACTGACTTTTAACCACCTCCAGAAGACAGCTAACTCAATTATCTATAACTTCTATGAAGACTTCCAAAGCTAAATCCGATTATAAGTTCTTCATCTGGCCTGATCTTTCAGTCACTTCGGCTGGCTTCGATGAGGGCTTGGGTCGGTATGGAAAGTGTCTTGGGTCGGTACTTGCTCCTGACCTGGTACCGGACAGGTTATACCGCCCAAAGACTGGTCGGTACTGTCCCCTTGAAGATGTATGCCGAGTGGTGCTTAGTCGGCACGAAGATAGAAACCGGTCGGTATTGATCGTTGGGGAGATGTGTGCCGCGTGACCTTGGGTCGGTATGGAGTGAGGTCTGAGTCGGTACTGGCTCCTGACCTGGTACCGACCAGATGAGACAGCCCAAAGGTGGGTCGGTATGCTGGTTTTGAAGCTTGATACCGAGCCAGCCTTGGTCGGTACGTGTTTTGCGGCCAAACGGACATATCCTTGGTAAAATCGCCATATCTTCTGAACCACGTATCCAAATGATCTGAAACTACTTCTAGACGACAACTAACTCATTTTTCCATCATTTTAATGAAGACCTTCGAAGCTAATTCCGATCGGAAAAACCCTTCGTCCGGCCAGATCGTTCAGACACCTCGGGTGACCCTTGCATTCTCTTTTGCTCCATCACCCCAATCATCCACAAAATGTCTCCAAGCACCTAGAAAACACTCCAAATGATGCAAGACTCACTAGGACCTAATGCAAACTAGCTAAACTCTAATTAAGACCAAAACACTAAGAAAACTATGAAAACACATGCATGGGACTCAAAATACTAAGATAAATGCATGCTAAAATGAGTAAAATATGAGAATATCAATCTTCAAGGTTCAACTCTTCCAAGAGCTCATTCGCTAACTCATCCATCACCTCAATGTAGAACACTTGGCTATCAATGGTGGGTCTCTTCATCACATCATTGATATCGAACTCAAGTATCCCATCCCTGCCCAAGTGGAGGTCAAATTTCCCCTTTCTAACATCGATAATCGCACCGGCGGTGGCCAAGTGATATTCTCATATTTCACCCGTTTTAGCGTGCATTTAACTTAGTATTTTGAGTCGCATGCATGTGTTTTTTATAGTTTTCTTAGTGTTTTGGTCTAAATTAGAGTTTAGCTAGTTTTCATTAGGTCCTAAGTGAGTTTTGCATCATTTGGAGTGTTTTTAGGTGATTGGAGACATTTTGGGGATGATTGGAGTGATGGAGCAAAAAAAGAATGCAAGGGTCACCCAAGGTGTCTGAAAGATCTGGCCAGACGAAGGGCTTTCAATAAGAATTAGCTTAGAAGGTCTTCATGAAAATGATGTACAAATGAGTTAGATGTCTTCTGGAACTGGTTGCAGGTCATTTGGATAAGTGGTTCAAAAGATATGGCAAGTTTACCAAGGATATGTCTGTCTGGCCGCGAGAGTTTCGATCAACACCGACCCACCTTTGGTCGGTGTCCTTGATCGGTGTTAAGACAGAAGGTAACACCGACCCTCCTTTGCCCGGTGCACTTGGTCGGTGTTGAGACAGAAACAAGCACCGACCCAAGACTCTCCCAACACCGACCAAAGGCTGCCCGGTACTCAACAAAACTCACTCAACACCGACCAAACTTTGCTCCATGTCACTTGGTCGGTATAAAGAAGAACCAACACCGACACACCTTCACCCGGTGTCACCTGGTCGGTGTTGAGACAAGAGCATGCACCGACCACATGCACCGGCCAATGTCAACCCGTGGCCACAAGTCCAAAATCCATCCTCATCGAAGCTAGCTTTGGGGGTCTTCTTGAAAGTTGTAGACAATTGAGTTAGCTGTCGTCTGGAGGTGATTTGAAGTCATTCTGATCGGTGGTGCAAGAGATACGGCTAATTTACCAAGTACATATCCGTGTGGCGCGCAAACAAGTCTAGACGAGGAGAAATGGCGACCAACACCGACCAACCACTGGTCGGTGTAGAGCTCTGTAAACCCAGTTCGTGGGTCTCCCCTATATAAAGGCCCTAGACCTCATTTGTAGAGCAACTTTTCTTCCCTTTTGAAAAACCTTTCCTTTTTGAGTTTTTGGAGATTGGTAAGAGATGGTTTGAAGTTTAATGCAATATCTCATCTTGTTTTCTTAATCTATCTTCTATTTAATCTCTAATCTATTTCTTTCTTAATCTCTAATCATGATTAACAACACCTCTTTCTTGAGATTTGGTGTGTTTTTCATGATTAGTGAGTAGTTTCTTTTTGGATTCATGGGTGAGGTAGATTAGGGTGATTCTGTGGTTTAATATTGATGTCTAGGTTATAGATTCTTTTTTTCCTTCTCTATTTAGTGTTCTTAATGTCAAATTTGACTTGGGAAAGTCGATTTGGATCAAAGGAAATTTCACACCCACAAAGTGTTTGATGAAATTCCCCAATGAGCTAAATAGAGGATTTGCTTATTTAACCTATGGGAATAGATATTTAAAGAGCATTTTGGTTATTTGATCTTGTTCTATAATGCTTGGTAATTATCTTTTCACAAATGAGAATTTGTTCTTGATTAGGTAATTAGCAAAGTGATTAGTGCCATGAGAGTGGATTAGCCATAATTAGTGATCTAGACCTAAGGATTAGCAAGTTTTTGAATGTTTGGACATCATAGATTAGCTATAAGAGTCTCCCAAAGTCAATGACCTCACCCAAATACCCATCTTTATCATTGTCTTAATCTTGTTAATTGCTTGCTTAAGTTTCTAGTTCTTTGTTTACTTATTTAATTGTTGCTTGTTTTCTTTTTCCATCTAGGTTGTTAGATAAAACACAAATCTCTTTGGTTTGTTTATCTTAAGTGATTTCTTGCATTCTTAGTGTGTTGTTCTTGTGCCTCCCTTGGATTGATCCCTAAATACTACAATGATGGAGTGTTTGGGTAATTGATTTGGATACACACAATTATCTTACATCACCAAGAAAGGCCTACCGAATATTAGGGGATCCTTGGGCTCCTCATCCATCTCCAAGACAACAAAATCCGTTGGAACTATGAAATCTCCAACCATCACCGGTAGATCTTCAAGGAGTCCAATGGGAACCCTTATGCTCCTATCCGCAAGGACTAGAGAGATTCCTACATGCCTTGTACTTGGTGAAACCCAACTTCTTAGCAATGGAGAATGGCATTAGACTCACGCTAACTCCGAGGTCACACAAATAATTCTTGAACACCAAAGTTCCTAGAGTACACATGAGAGTGAAGCTTCCCGGATCTCCTAGCTTCTTTGGCACCTCCTTCTTTTGAATAATTGCACTACACTCATGAGTGAGCACAACTATACTCTCCATCTCCTTGGTCCTATCATTGATGGCATCCTTGAGAAACTTAGCATATTGAGGCACAAGGAGAAAGGCATCCACCAAAGGCATAGTTATCTCTACCTTCTTCATTTGCCTATCAAAAACCGTTCTATACTTCTCCAACAATTGTTTCTTGAAGCTGCTTGGAAATGGGAGCTTGGACCCATAAGATGTGACGATTATTCGGGTTGTGCCCATAAGTAGCACCTACAAACCAAACACTCTTGGATGGCACTACACAAAATCGGGAAGGTATACGGTTAAGTCGGGTTATCAAATTGAACACCAGGCCCAAATACCGGCTCCAATAGTTCATATGGTCCGGATGAGACGAATTTACAGGCTCATACATGGAAAGTGTTCTCCGAAATTAAGACATTTTATTTGGCAAGCTATATAGGGATGTCTCGCAATCTCAACCAATTTGCGAAGTAGAGTAATTGACTGTGATACACAATGTGCACGGTGTGGATTGGAAAATGAAACTATCAATCATGTCCTTTTTGAATGTCCTCTGGCATTACAAACATGGGCACTTTCTAAGATACCAACGCCTCCGGGTATTTTCCAATGTCATCGGTGTTTGCTAATTTTGATCATCTATTTTGGAGACTTCCTCCATATAATCAGGATACTAGTTTTCCTTGGATTGCGTGGTATATTTGGAAAGCGAGAAATGTGGACATAGTTCCACAAGAAATACTGAAGCTTGCGGAAACTGATGCAAGAACATGGGAATCGGCACAAAGTAGTGATCCCGATGTGATAATCCAAAATTTTGTCACTACTTTGGGAACTCCGACTTACGAAGGCTGGCGGTGTAATATTGATGGATCTTGGAAGGAGACCGATAGTTTGTCCGGATTAGGTTGGCACTGCTTTCCGGAAGGCGTCGAATGGACTATAATGGGAGCAAGAAATCTACGAAGAAGCTTCTCCGCCCTACATGTAGAATTGGAAACACTCATATGGGCCATGCATTAATTGTTTGATTGCAAACCAGAACACGGCAATAGTTTTTGCAACAGACTGTTCCGAGTTGGTGAAGATGGTGTCTACACCCGAGGATTTGCCGGCTTTTGCATTACACTTGGAGGAATTCGTGAAGAATAAGGAGGTGTTTTCTTTTTTCTCAATCTCACTCATTCCACGCGCAAACAACACAACGACAGACAAGTTAGCAAGAAGTGCTCGTGTCTACCCAGTGGATATTACTTTTGTAAACTCGATACCCCCGGTTTGGATCTCCGAACCGTTCTAGGTATTTAGGCTGTTGACAAAAAAAAAAGGAAAAAATATAATCTAAACATAATTTGAAAAGTAAAGTTAGCAAACAAAAATACAAAAAAAGGAAAAAAAAATAATTAATCCATAAAGTCAAAGTTCAAAAAAAAGGAAAAAAGTTACTTACAGATTAAGGAAATTTTTTAAGAAAATTAAGGAAAAAAGGTAAATATCGATAAAATTTGGAAAATTAAATAACCGATTCATAATATTAAAAGGTAAATTTATCATAAAAAATTAAATGTATTTTAAAAGGCAAAATTAATATAAAAAGGGAAAAAAAATCCTTAGTTTTTAATTTAGATTAAGGAAATTAATCCTAATAGAAAAGAATTCTAATTTCTCACCTCTATATAAACTACAATTTGGTAGTATGTCAATTGCACACCAAAAAATAAATTCTAATAATCCTATTCAAAGTTATTTACTGCATATGTTTCACCAAATGTTTCCTTCAATATATATATATATATTTCTTTCATCGGAAACTTCGTTTCTAAAGTTATGTATTATGTATTTTTACGGATGATCTAATTTGTTTTTCTATTTTTTTGTTTTTAATTTTTTTTAACGAGCTATAAAATATTTAATTACAAACCCGCATATATGCCGGTACTTATATAATTACTAATAAAAGTTGATGATATATGCATCTAAAGATGTCCACATAGGATTTTAAACGATCAATTTTATTGGTCAACATCAAAATTCAAAATTAAGAAAGTTTCCAAATTATATATTATTGTTTGTAACAAGTATAAATAATAAGGAAATTATGTATAAAATTTTCATTAACAACAAAAAACCAACATGATATTTAATTATGAAAAATTCTTAATTTAAAATATTGGTCTCAATTATATAAATAACCTATAATAAATATAATAGTAAAATCTCTTTACATATGTGTATACACATACGTTTAGAGAGTACTTTGTTTATTATGATGGACTAATTTTACCAATATTTGTTTTGTTACAAAAATGATTTATTATCTATTAAAAGTATACATGTTACTTATAAAAGTTGAAGTTACTTGATTCTAAGGTTTTCTACATACGATTTTAATTAATCAATAATTATAATCTACATTAGCATCTAAATTTTTGTCACATGTCCATAAAAACTTTTCACACGATCACATGGAATATATTAGAGTGGAAAGGATAGAAGAAATTAATTTTTTATATTTAGTTTAAGATTGCCATAGATCAATGTTGGAGTTCTTTAAGTTGTTCTATTTGTCGAACACTTAGTTATTGATTAATTAACGTAAATTATAACTTAGTCTTTTTGGAATTATACCAATAGACTAAGTCTGCGACACTTAAAAGGTATTACTGAAATAACATCGCTTGTCGCAGATTTATTTACAATGTCGCAGATTTTATGCTCAACGTCGCAGACTTATTTGTAAATTACTTACGTGGCATTAAAAACTTCAGACTTATTAGACTGTGTTGCAGACTTGTTTTCTGACTAGAATAACACTTTGTTGTCGCAGACTTGTTATGTGTTGCAGACTTATTTCGAACTTCGAGATGTCCCTAATAAGTAACAAATTTACGAAAATGCCACTGCACCATTAGGGTTATGTGCGGTCGCCGTCAACCTTTTCTGCAACCCAAAACATTTCTTCATCGTCGCCGATCCCGTTCTCCGTGGCGATCATGTTGCAAATTATATTGTTGTTTTTCCTTTGTCATTTGTCGCAGACATATTTGTTTTGTTGCATTTTTGTTTTCCTTTGTCGCAGACTTATTATGTGTGTTGCAGTTTTGTTTTCCTTTGTCGTACACTTATATGTTTTGTTTTCTCTTTGTCATTTGTCGCATACTTATTTGTTTGTCGCAGACTTATTTGTTCTCCGCTACTTAACCATTTCAGAGCTTGTCTTTTCATCTATCCCCGGCGCAGCAAGACCTTATATTTCTATTTTCAAGGATTGTTTTTTTTTCTCCGAACTATGTGAATTTATAGATGGGATTTGATCAAATTTATCAAATTAGGGGAATTAGAGTCATGTCTTGGAAAGGTACTTAGGTTAATCAAAAATGCACTTGGAACTAACGAAAATGTGATTTTATTTCAATGTTTAAAAGTGGAAATAACGAAAATGTGATTTTATTTCATTGTCTGCAACAAAGGAAACAAGTGTGCGACAAATGAAACATGTCTGCAACAAATAAAACAAGTCTGCAACAAATGAAACAAGTCTGCGATAAACAAATCTGCAACAATAACAACAAAGTCTGCAACAAATAAAACAAGTTTAAATGAAACAAGTCTGCAACAAGTCTGCGACAAATGAAACAAGTCTGCAACAATAACAACAAAGGAAACAAGTCAGCAACCAAGGAAACAAGTCAACAACAAAGGAAATAAGTATGCGACATACACAATAAGTCTGTGACATACACAATAAGTATGCGACAAATGAAACAAGTCAGCAACAAATAAAACAAGTTTGCAACAAATGAAACAAGTCTGCGACAAAAAAATCTGCAACAATAACAACAAAGTCTGCAACAAATGAAACAAGTCTGCGACAAATGAAACAAGTCTGCGACAAATGAAACAAGTCTGCAACAATAACAACAAAGGAAATAAGTCAGCAACAAAGGAGATAAGTCTGCGACATACACAATAAGTCTGCGACTTATTTGTTTGCCGCAGACTTATTTGTTTGTCGCAGATTTATTTGCTTGTCGCAGACTTTTTTGTCTCGTGACCTGTTCATGTTCGTATGCAGAAACCAAATCTGGGTTTAACAAGATGAATATGCTCAGAAAATGAAATGTTAAAAACCTTTGGTTAAAGTCACGGTTCACCATTCAAGCGAGAACACAACCTAGATCGAATAAAGTCTTGAGGTTACCTCTCTTGGTGGAATCAATCCACGCGGAGGCGGGTTCTAGCGGCTAGGGCAGAGAAGAGACAAATGAAATAAGTCAGCAACAAATAAAACAAGTCTGCAGCAAATGAAATAAGTCTGCGACAAAAAAATCTGCAACAATAACAACAAAGTCTGCAACAAATGAAACAAGTCTGCAACAATAACAACAAAGGAAACAAGTCAGCAACAAAGGAGATATGTCTGCGACATACACAATAAGTTTGCGACATACACAATAAGTATGTGACTTATTTGTTTGCCGCAGACTTATTTGTTTGTCGCAGATTTATTTGCTTGTCGTAGACTTATTTGTCTCGTGACCTGTTCATGTTCGTATGCAGAAACCAAATCTGGGTTTTACAAGATGAATATGCTCAGAAAATGAAATGCTAAAAACCTTTGGTTAAAGTCACGGTTCAACATTCAAGGGAGAACACAATCTAGATCGAAAGGTTAAAGTCTTGAGGTTACCTCTCTTGGTGGAATCAATCCACGCGGAGGCTAGGGTTCGGCGCGGTGGCGGGTTCTGGCGGCTTGGGCAGAGAAGAGACAAATGAAACAAGTCAGCAACAAATAAAACAAGTCTACAACAAATGACACAAGTCTGCGAGAAAAAATCTGCAACAAAAACAACAAAGTCTGCAACAAATGAAACAAGTCTGCAACAATAACAACAAAGGAAACAAGTCAGCAACAAAGGAAATAAGTCTGCAACATACACAATAAGTCTGCGACTTATTTGTTTGCTGCAGACTTATTTGTTTGTCGCAGATTTATTTGCTTGTCCCAGATTTATTTGTCTCGTGACCTGTTCATGTTCGTCTACAAAAACCAAATATGGGTTTTACAAGATGAATCTGCTTAGAAAATGAAATGCTAAAAATATTTGGTTAAAGTCACGGTTCAACATTCAAGCGAGAACACAACCTAGATCGAAAGGTTAAAGGCTTGCGGTTACCTCTCTTGGTGGAATCAATCCACGCGGAGGCTAGGGTTCGGCGCGGCGGCGGGTTCTGGCGGCTAGGGCAGAGAAGAGACAAATGAAACAAGTCATCAACAAATAAAACAAGTCTGCAACAAATGAAACAAGTTTGCGACAAAAAAATCTGCACCAAAAACAACAAAGTCTGCAACAAATGAAACAAGTCTGCGACAAATGAAACAAGTATGCGGCAAATGAAACAAGTCTGCAACAAATGAAACAAATCTGCAACAATAACAACAAAGGAAACAAGTCAGCAACAAAGGAAATAAGTCCGCGACATACACAATAAGTATGCGACTTATTTGTTTGCCGCATACTTATTTGTTTGTCGCAGACTTATTTGCTTGTCACAAACTTATTTGTCTCGTGACCTGTTCATGTTCGTCTACATAAACCAAATCTGGGTTTTACAAGATGAATCTGCTCATAAAATGAAATGCTAAAAACCTTTGGTTAAAGTCACGGTTAAACATTCAAGCGAGAACACAACCTAGATCGAAAGGTTAAAGGCTTGCGGTTACCTCTCTTGGTGAAATCAATCCACGCGGAGGGTAGGGTTCGGCGCGGCGGGTTTTGGCGGCTAGGGCGGTGCTGCGGCGGCTACGGGTCACGACAGAGAATGCGAGAATCGAGCTTGACGGCGACTGGGACATGAGGCGAGACAAGATTTTTTTTTTTTTTTGTCGTCTGAATATATTTAAGGGAGAGAAGAGAGATTTTTTGAGTTTTATATTTTTTTTTTTTTTTAAAAAAAAAATCAAAATGGCATTTGTGTAAATAAGTGATTGAAAATGGGTTTTCTGTCTTTTAACAAAAAAATTATGTTATTCTAGTCAACTCAGCTCTGACGGTGTTATTCTAGTAATTACATAAAAAATTAGTGTTATTCTGGGCAATTTTCTCAAGATTAAAACTATAATATTTTTATATTTATTATTACAATTACTAATATACCTAAAATAATTGGCATATGATTTTGATCAAAATACTCACGCGCACTGCGGGTGCAAAATCTTGTTAAAAAAAAAAGCAGTGCTTGTCGGCCTTATATGGACACGTGTGGTTCTCCGTTCTCAAGCCATTCACCAATCCACCCGCTACCGTTATGCAAAAACCCCTCATTTTATCACAACTGTGTGATTAATTTCATTCATCTTCCAGCGAAACAAAAAAATTGGAATAATATAAATTTCTCCCACAGTGGAGGAGACGAAACTATCCATGAAAATCAATCAGATTTTATAATTTTTACTCCAAATCCGATCGTTGCGTAACCGTTTCTTCAAGTTTAGTTGCAATGAATTGCCCAGCCATGAGCGCATCTGCTTCTTCTTGCTCTTCTTCCTATTCCTATTCAACGTTTCGTCCTCCTCCGTAAGTTTCTCATCAATTGTTTCTCTTGAATTCTGGTTTAACAGACAATCAGCTTTCGTGGATAGGGAAGTGGAGTAGATTTTTTTTTTTTTTTTTTTTTTTTTTGACACAAACAGCATTTTTTTTATTGATTGATAAAAAAATGTTACTTACATCCGTAATTCAACCAAATCGGAAAAGAAGTGCTCATAAAAGGGAACAATTCGAACTCAGGATAGTGATGAATAATTTATTCAAAACACATTTTATAGATTAACTTGTATATTCGTTAAGGTTTCATTACTGATTGTTTGGTTTGTTTCAAATGCCTCTGTTTGATGCAGATTCGTACCACAAATGAGTTCTGTGCAATACTCAAGATTACCCTTTGAGGCATTTGCTTCTTCGAATCTATCCGACGGGTATCATCATCGGGGATGGGGTGAGAAACAGCCGGTCCTTTCGAACCGGCTGCTAGGAAAACATTCATTGCCTTTAAGAGCGTTGGTGACCTCCAATCCCTTGAACATTTCATCTTCAGCAGTAATCAGTGATGAGAAAATAGGAGTCTTGTTATTGAACCTTGGAGGCCCCGAGACTTTAGATGATGTGCAGCCTTTTTTGTTTAACCTCTTCGCCGACCCGGTATATCTGCTGACCTTTTAAATGCAGATCTAACTTTTATTTCGTTTCTGATTTTGTGGAGAAACTCGTTGACTAAACATGGCTAACTTTGATATATAAATAAGAATGTTGTTTTCAGAACATTAAATTATGATAGTGTAAAAGGGGAGATTGTTTGAGCGGCTTTCTTTATCTTTTCCTGTTTCATACGACTAATGCCAATACCAAATCACTGTTCAATCGGTAGGACATTATACGGTTGCCACCGCTGTTCCAATTTCTTCAGAAGCCATTGGCGCAATTTATATCAGTAGCAAGGGCTCCCAAAAGCAAGGAAGGGTACGCGTCAATTGGTGGTGGTTCTCCCCTTCGCCTCATAACTGATGCACAGGTACTCCTTGGTTTTCTTATGCTCTTTTCTCTGTTTGTGGAAGTATTATCTTTGAATGAGGACCTGCAAGTACTGAATCAGAACGGCTTACAAAGAGCTTGACTATTCTAGGCCTATATTTCTCAATGAATCAGCTTTATTATCTGCATTTAACCGATGCTTGCTTCCAACTAAAATTGGATTTTAGTCTTACAAAGTGTTCACTTTTCCTTTCCATTTGTAAATCTCTTGCACTTGTGTGGGACACATTTGTAAATCTCAGAGTAGTTAAGTAATTGAGATTATGCAAAATTTATGGAATGGAGATCGGGTTAAGACTTGCGTATGTTTATAACTCTGCACATATATAGTTTCTTCTATCTATGTTCTTGGCTTTTACTTATTTAGCTTGCTCCTCATGCTATTAATTCCTCCCATTGTTTCCTGTATATTCTTATGTCATACCTTCACCAGGCTGAAGAATTAAGAAAAAGCCTTTGGGAAAAAAATGTCCCAGCAAAGGTATATGTTGGTATGCGGTATTGGCATCCATTCACTGAGGAAGCCATTGAACAGGTATCTTCAATATGGTACTAGGTATCTTGATTTAGGGCTTGATCCTCTCAGACACAATATATTTCTTTGCATTTGTATTTACATGTTAAAATTTGTTGTTTACATTTAAAGGAAAACACAACATTTCCTTTTTTTTATCAAACATCATTTGGAATATGTAGACGCAAACGTCAGATGATACCTCCTCAATTACAATTTGCAAATAATGTTTTTGTAAACAAATATTGTGCTCTCTTTTGAATTTGAACACAATATTTCAACATATAAACGCTAAAGGAACCAAATAATCAAAGCCCTTACTACTCTTTCCTATTTTATTATGAATGCTCTAACTATACTGGGTTTATTTGTCTAGTCTTTAACAGTATGTAAACCTTTGCTTTGAACCTAAACTATTGTGTAGAACAATAATGACCTGAATTATATGTGTTAACAACTGGAATTTGCGCCTTGTGATTCTTACTCATTTTCTTTCTATATATTCTTTTGGCAGATAAAAAGTGATGGAATCACAAAACTTGTTGTTCTACCACTTTATCCTCAATTTTCGATATCGACTAGTGGTTCAAGCCTAAGACTCTTGGAGAGAATATTCCGGTGAAACTTGTACATCTTACATTGTTTAGTATGCCAAGACCATATCTTACTTGATTATTTACCTTTATTTACTTGACTCACTATATACATAGGGAGGACGAGTATCTTGTGAACATGCAGCATACTGTTATACCTTCATGGTACCAGCGGGAGGGATATCTAAAGGCAATGGCAAATTTAATCCAAAGCGAGTTGGGAAAATTTGGTTCCCCTAGTCAGGTAGACAATCTTTTCCATATCTAATCAGCCCAAGTTATTATTTTATTTCTGTTTGCTATCTTGCGTCATTTGTCTCTCATGTTTCCCTGAGATATGTGTATCCTCCCTCTACTCTATGTTGTAAATTATTTTTCTAGTGGAAAGAAAGAGTTTCATATCTTTTATAGCTTTCTGGTTTCTGCCAATTCAACTATTCTAAGACGTGCTTCAAACCAAAATATATGTTACAGGTTGTAATATTTTTCAGTGCACATGGCGTGCCTCTTGCATACGTTGAAGAAGCTGGTGATCCGTACAAGGCAGAGATGGAAGAATGTGTTGATCTGATCATGGAGGAACTAGACAAGAGAAATATAACTAATGCTTACACTCTCGCTTATCAGGTCTCTTACATTTATTTTTGTCTTATTTGATGGTAACTAGTAATGTGATCTCAGATTTACCGGGTGCCCGTTTACCCACAACGTACCCCGTTTACCCACAACTAGCTGTTTGTCAAATTTTCACTCAATCTGTTGTTTGATTATTTTTGTGCAACACTACAACAGAGCAGAGTTGGACCAGTGGAATGGCTGAAACCATACACTGAAGAAGCCATTACTGAACTTGGTAAAAAAGGTGTTGAAAATCTTCTGGCTGTACCCATAAGGTAAAGCAGTATTTTTGGCACAAATTCTGTCGCTTCTTTTCTTTTCTTCCGGTTATTTGTAACTCAAGTTTTCTCCTAATCTTACAGCTTTGTGAGCGAGCACATTGAGACTCTGGAGGAGATTGATGTTGAGTATAAAGAGTTGGCTTTGAAGTCTGGTATCAAAAATTGGGGCCGAGTTCCTGCACTAGGAATAGAACCAATGTTTATATCTGACTTGGCAGATGCTGTTGTGGAAAGTCTTCCATATGTTGGAGCTATGGCAGTCTCAAACCTTGAAGCTCGACAGGTAACACTCTTCATCTTTTATGTACTTGAACTTCGTTTGGTTCATGTGTCCATAAACTTCTTATTGGGAGGTATTTCCTCAGCCATTGCATTAGTTGAGCATAGGCTTAATCTGGGGTTGATTGTTATTTTGCCATCACGGTTACATATTAAACTAGTGTAATTTTCTTCGAATGAAACAACAACGTTTTTGTAAATGAAAACATGAATTGCAACTCGATGGAAAAATTTTGCGTGCGTTGTGTTTTCATTTGCCATTAACAAGGAATGTTTGATATAAATTAAAAGGTGGAATTCTTTAAAATCCGAACATAATGTTTTAAATGTACAATAGGCAAAATGAAAATATGTGCATTTGAAAATACCAATACTCTTACATTGGTACGCTGATTGAAATTTTTTATTATAATATGTATGGCTGACCGAATTAATTGTATGGGGGTGGTTTATTTATTTTTTCTTGGGCAGTCGTTAGTTCCGCTCGGGAGTGTAGAAGAACTATTGGCGACGTATGATTCACAGAGGAGGGAATTACCAGCGCCAGTGACGATGTGGGAATGGGGATGGACCAAAAGTGCAGAAACATGGAACGGAAGAGCAGCAATGTTGGCGGTGCTCGCGCTCTTGGTGCTCGAAGTCACCACCGGAAAAGGGTTTCTGCATCAGTGGGGCATTCTGCCTTCATTTCAATAAAGAGCAGATACCTTCACCGATAATCTTTTCTCTGTCACAAAACCCATCGAAGAATCCAAAAGTGAGATTTCACATGCGGAATAAGGCCAGCTATGTTATTATACTCTCTTTTTCGTTGTCTTAGAATGTTGACATTAAGTGCTTGATGATATTATTAAGAAACATAAACTAGGACTCTTTATTGATACCTGAAAAGTTAATACAAGGGATAGGATCACAATCTCATATCGATTAGATCATTTATCTCATAGCGATCAAGAACAAGCTCATGACGCTTGATCACAATCTGACACAGAAAATGCATAGAAGAACAATTACAAGCAGAGATTCTATTTATTCTATTGATTCTTTAACTTTAATCTTCAACTGAACACTTTTTTCTTCCTTTAGAAGGTTAACTTTACGTTTCCTTCAATCCAGCTCAGCTAACTCCAATTATTTAATATCCTCTTCTTTCTACTATGTCTCGATTACTTTTTGCTTCCTCTTGCGACAAAAGACTTATGCAGTGATGTAGGGTAATTGTGTGTATCCAAATCAATTATCCAAACACTCCATCATTGTAGTATTTAGGGATCAATATAAGGGAGGCACAAGAACAACACACTAAGAATGCAAAAAGTCACTTTAGCTAAACAAATTAAAGAGATTTGTATTTTATCAAGCAACGTAGATGGAAATAGAAGAGATGGTCTCTAGAGATTAGGTCAAGGCCTATTTATAGGGGAGGCCCACGTCCAGGTCAAGGTGGTCTACACCGACCAGTGGTTGGTCGGTGTTGCTAGGCCGGTGTGGAGGTTTGTCTTCAACACCGAGCAATCTTCAAGGGGTGTAGGCGGCCGGTATTCTCCCTGTCCAAGGTTTGGTTAAGCACCAGGTGGAGTTGGGGCGGTGTGAGTGGGCCGGTGTGGAGATGAGGCACAGCACCGGTCAAGACTCAGCCGGTGTGGTTTGGCCGGTGTGGTGATGTTCTTGGAGTAAAGAGGCAACACCGGTGGAATGTGGTCGGTATGCTTGCCCGGTGTTCTCCCCTGGTGCAACAAAATGAATCAAATAAGAAACGTTGAAGCTTGAACTAACAATATACTTACCTTGCAAGTCGATCTTGTAAGCACTATTGTTGATATGTTCTAGAACTTGAAATGGACCATCAGTCCTCGGCAACAGCTTAGACTTCCTCCCATCCGTAAATCTTTCCTTCCTCAAGTGAATCCAAACTAGATCACCAGGTTCAAAGACCTTTTCGTGCCTTCCTTTGTTGGCTTGCTTGCGGTATTGCTCGGTCGTTTTCTCAATGTTCAACCGGGCCTAGTCCTGAATCTGCTTAACAAGTTCTGCTTTCTTTTTTCCATCAAGGTTCACACGCTCACTCGAAGATAAAGGGGTTAGATCTAAAGGTGATGAGGACATCCAGCAAGAACCAGCTCAAGACATTCCTTTTGTGCAAGAGATGCCAATGACCAGGTCGAGAGCTAAAACCTTAGGCAAGAGGTTCAATGCTGCTGTTATGAGGTTGTTGGAGGAGATGCGTGAAGAGCCACCTTTGGAAGAGCAGTCCAGAAACGTGATGGTCATTTCAGAGCAAGGAGATGGCGAGTGAGAAGAAAGGAGGTGTCGATTTTTATTACTTAGGATTTTATTGTGTTTCTTTCCTTTTTCTGGGTTTTTCCTTTTTCTGGTTTTTATTGGTTTTCCTTTTGATATTAGGAATTAGTTAATTTTCCTTTTCTTTTATTTTTTCCTAGTTAGACTTGGATTTATTTTCAGGCTTATAAATAGCCCTTGTAGCTCATAATTTTCGACAAGCTTTCAATCAATAAAACCCTAGAACTTTTCAGAACTTGTTTTCTCTCTGCTCTTGTCGATTTGATCATCAAGACCAGAAAACCCTTCTTTCTTTGTCGAGTTAGTCTCCAAAGACAGAAGTCTGCAGTATCACAAGTCTCTCACAACTTGTGTGGTGCCATCGATCCACTACTACCCCCATCCTATCCCAGACTCAAGGACAGAAGCTTAGAGCCATCCTTGTTTCTATTGTTACTTGGTCGACACATATAAGTCTCTCATATGAGTCTTATATCAAGTGGTATCAGAGCTTTGGTTGTGACAGACCAAGTAAGAGTTCGACATACCTGCAGTTATTGATGGAAGGACTGAACGCACCGCAAGTAGATCCCACAGCTGCGATGTTAGAGGCGATAGCAGCTATAAGCGCAAAACTTGACGCCCTTGGAACTAGAATGGATCGTGTTGAGCATCCACCCCCAAGGCAACCTATTCGAAACGTGGTATTTGGAGCTGGAGCTGCACCAGCAGCTGAAGTTTGAGAACAGGCAGAACTAGACAATCTGATCTTGAAGAGGATCAACGTGATCCACCACCCCCACGTCAACAACACCGTGGACCACGAGACCCACCTCCACCACGCCAACAAAACCTTGATCCAAAACTGACTACCCCAACCTTTGTAGGGAAAGTTGATCCAGAAGCTTACCTTGATTGGGAACGAAGGATGGATCATCTGTTTGACTACTAC
>PKMM01043215.1:135473-165903 GCA_002933915.1 Eutrema heterophyllum | reverse complement strand
ATATTATAAAAAAGTAACCAATACTAATTGTTTGCAGCAAAATAATTATCAGCAAACTTACTAAAACATCACATTATAAGTGCCATTGGTCATAATAATAGTACATGATAAGGAAAACGAAATCACAAATTTTGCAGAGTTTATTATTTAACAAAAGATGATAATAGTAGGATCAATCGTTACTGGTGGATGTAGATCCTTGAGCTTCATCTTCTAATAACCTGCACAAATTCATAATATTCAATTGAAGAACTAATCTAACTATATAGTATCTACCATATTGTAGTTTTTATCTAACCATTCTTTTAACTCATCCACTTCAGGTATATTAGGATTTAATAAAACTCTTGTCATATTCTCTACACTTTCAACAGTAGGTGATCCTGAAATGAAAAAGCCACGAAAATTATTATTAGCATTATTTTTTTTATTCGATTATGTATCACAACAACCAAATACTGTATAAACTAATGTAAGAAAAATGTATCACCTGATCTATTTTTTACTTTGCACCACCTTAACACATGAGTAAGTCATTTACGTATATATCAGCCGGTTCATATGAGAAAATTTCAGCAACTTTCTACACAAATAGCATGTAATATGAACACCGCTTTTCATGTATCGTGAACATAATTAGAAAAATATTATGATAACAACGATGTAGAAGTGGTATTCTTTCCAGGATTAGAAACAATGAAAAACTTACTTCTTTTCTTTTAATTGAAAAGTGACCTCAAAACTTCTCTGAAGTTCCACAACTTGCACATGGTCAACGATTCCAATTATATCTGCACAGTTACCATGTTAAGGCAACGATTTCTTTATATCCGATTTCTCAAACCGGGTGTTAGGATCCGCGCGTTTTTCCTCGGATCTGAACATAAAAGAAAATAATAATAATATTTAAACCGTTACCCAATCAAATTAAAACGATCCTTATACCCGAGAGTTGTCAACACGGATCAAAAAGGATCCGCGTCCTTTCACACGGATATCATCGAAAGAAATAAAAAAAATGAAAAAGGAGATTCAACAGCCAATCAAATTATAACGTTAATATAGGTGGCATTGACGTCATATTTGTGATAGGCTAAGAATCAAAAAACGTAAAATCCCGTTTTCCGTCAAAAACGTAAAATCCCGTTTTTCCGCCAAAAACGTAAAATCTTGTTTTCTCGTCAAAAACGTAAAATCCCGTTTTCCTGCCCAAAAACGTAAAATCACGTTTTCCCGCCAAAAACGTAAAATCCCGTTTTCCCGCCATAATCGTAAAATCATGTTTTCCGTCAAAAACGTAAAATCCCGTTTTTCCGTCAAAAACGTAAAATCCTGTTTTCCCGCCCAAAATTGTAAAATCTCGTTTTCCCGCCAAAAACGTAAAATCATGTTTAGTAAAATCTCATTTTCCGTCAAAAACATAAAATCCCGTATTTCCGCCACAAAAACATAAAATCATGCTTTCCCGTCAAAAATGTAAAATCCCGTTTTCCCGTCAAAAACGTAAAATCCCGTTTTTCCCGCCCAAAAACGTAAAATCTTGTTTTCCCGCCATAAACGTAAAATCCATTTTCCCGCCAAAAAAGTAAAATCCCGTTTTCCGTCAAAAACGTAAAATCTTGTTTTCCCGTCAAAAATGTAAAATCCCGTTTCCGTGAAAATTGTAAAATCCCTTTTTCCGTCAAAAACGTAAAATCTCGTTTTCCCGCAAAAAAACGTAAAATCCTTTTTTCCGCATAAACGTAAAATCCCGTTTTTCCGCCCAAAAAAATTATTTTTTGTATAGTAATCCCGTTTCCGCAAAAAATGTTAGCAAAATCTTCTCTATATCTTACCAAAACAATTTTCGAAGCACAATAATAAAAATGATTTTATTATTTGATTTATATGTTGTTTGAAAACAACATAAATGATTTTCAAAGTTTAAAATGATTTAAAACAATATAAATGATTTTAAACTGATTTAAAATGATTTTAAACTTTGATTTAAAATTATTTTAAGTAATGAGTATAATTGTTTTCAAACAACATATAAATCAAATAATTAAATCATTATTATTATTTTGCTTTGAAAATTGTAAGATAATTACTTATTATAATTGTTTAAAACAATATAGAAAAAAAACAAAATAATAACAAAATTATATTTTTTCGTAAATATTAAATTTAATGTATAGTAATATTTTCTATGTAATGATTAAATACTTTTAAGGGCTAAAAATGAACAAATCTTATTTTCTGGTTATTAATTTATTATTTTCGTAATTATTTTTAAAAATGTATATAAGATCTTTGATCTTATAATCGGGTCAAAAGGATCCACATGTTTTTAACTGGGCACAATAAAATAAATCATAAACAAAATAAAAAAAACATATTCCTTAACCAATCAAAACATAATATTAATACACTGTGGCATTGACATCATCTTTTTGATCGGCTGAGAATGAAAGGATCACTAAAGTGTCTTAGTAAGATTATTTTCGTAATTATTTTTTAAAATATATATAAGATCCGAGATCTTATAATTGGGTCAAAAGGATCAGTGGAGTTTTCGTTTCTTGTGGAGAGTGAGAATCTGATGAAGAGGAGAGTGAAAGCTGTTAGATTTGGAGTGGAGTTTTCGTTTCTTGTGGCGGAATATATGTTTTTGATACCTAATGAGCTTCTTGCTAGTGAAATTGAAGATTACTGGATCTGTCTAAAGCGATTAGGGGTCAATGAAGATGATAAGGGTACTAGTGTAATCATGGGAAAGCTCGAAAAAGTCTTTGAGATAGTGATTAGGAAGAAGGAGAACCAGGAGCATCATAATGTGGACCTTCCTGAATCTATTCCGTTTGATAATTACATTCCTCTCTGCGCAGATGCAATTCAAATCTTGGGAAAGATTGTTTGGGCTCTGAGAAGTAACCAATGTGAAAGACGCAAGCTTTCTGATTTGGATTCTCTGTTTGAAGATTTCCATAAAGTTTTGATGAAGATAGAGCTGAAGCTAGCAGAGATGAAGCAGCGGATCTACAGATTGGTTTCTGCGGATTATGAATCGATTTCGAAGTCAGAGAGGTTTGATAGTTTGCTCAGAAGAAAGGTTATGAAGAGGGTCAATGCTGATAATAGATTTGGGAGATCGGTGATTGGATCTTACTTAGTTGAGACATGGAAGTCTCTGTTTCAAGCGGAGGCATTACATGCTCAAGACTCGAGAGTAAAAAAGAATGATTCGAAGCATGATTCTGGATTTTTAGTGTTCTTGGACCAGAGATTTTTTTTCTAGAATTTGATTGGTGGACTTTGTGTGTATCTGTTTTTTTTTTCTTGTTTAATAGAAATCAAACAATGTAGATTCTTACATCCAACATGAACGAAAAACAGCAAATGATAACACAGTTTTAGTCATAATCATGTGTCGAGTAGCGATAAAAGCTTGAAAACTCGAAGAGAAGATGAGACCGAGATATGGTCGAATGGAGAATAGCCAAAGAAAGGACCGGGAGACAGTTTTAGTCATAATCATGAATCTGACAAACAAAACCATCCCATGATATCTAAAACGGAAACCTTGATGCAAGCCCGACGAATTACCAACATGCTTAAACTTTTTTATGTTTAAACTTTTTTTTTCTTTTTACTGCAAATCTCATATATTGATTACTAAAAAGAGAATGGACTTCTTCCAAAAAGGAGCCAATCCGGAATCGAGTTACAAACATAAGAAAATAGCAAATCTCATGCTTTTGCGCGCTAAGCTATAAATTTAAACTTATCTAATAGTTGTAAGTTGTAACCATATTTGTTTCATAATTTAGAAAAGGTATTATCACAATAATTACTTAACGTTTTATAAATACTTCATTTTTATGTATTTCAAAATTGTTTAATATTTCGATTCTTATATCTATTTGTTTGACCAATTATCAATACCGATTAAAAATAAGGGTGTGAAAAAAGCCTAAAGCCGAAAAACCAAATCGAACGGAAGTATAATATTTAAACATATCAAACCAAAGTTTGTTTATAAATCAGTTGTTTTTTTTTAATTTCCAATCCAAAAATTTAAAACTGAAACCAGTTTTAGTTTAACAGAACCAAATCGAAACGAATAAATTAAAACTCGTTAAAATAATAATATATATAGTGAAAATCAATTAAAACTTTGCAGTAATTCAAAAATAAAATACCAAAAAGTATTCAATTTTTAAACTTTTATGAATGAAAACTAATGTTAAAGAAATATGAAAACTAATGTTGTCTTTAATTTTGTCATTGATGAGTACCACGTACGTATGTTCAGTTGAAATAATGAAATGTATGCGATTCTTGCTAGTGAAACACTGAATTTTTGCTACCACGTATGATAATTGGCTGAGTTCTCTTGCATATGCGGCAATGTAAATTTGGTTGGCGCCTTCAACGGATTAATGTATGTTTTATTTTATTAGTTTTAATCAAAGATAAAATTAATTAGTTTTATTTTATTTTTAAAAGTTTTTGGGTTGTGTTTGAAAAAATAAAGTAGTTGGGCTGTCCAATGACTGTTTGGTCCAATCCACTTTTGACCGCAGACGAAATTGATCTTAGCCCACTTAGACCGTTTTGTATATGGACGTAACCATAACCGGTCCGTAATGATTTGGACTGGGTTAGTCCACGGACAGCCCGTCCCTAATGACACCTATAGTTACACGTTGGTTGAATCATCGCCCCCTCCGCTTTCTAACGAGTTTTTAAACATTTTTGGCTGTTTAGCACTAAACAGCCTTTCACTAATTGAGATCAACACTTCATCTACTTTTTATAATGTAAGACGCACATGTTGAAAGAGACAAAAAAGTTATTAAAGAGTATAAAAGTCGTAAAATTATGGGTGAAAATATACGGAAACTTGTCGGTTGATCAACAACTTGTAATAAATGCATTATATTGATCTACAAATCACAAATGACAACTTGTTAGATGATCTTGCTCACAACTTGTATATATCCACCCTTTTGACTTCAGATTGGAGACCAAAGTGACTGTAATTTCCTCGACCATTGTTTTCTTCTTTTGACGAAGAAATGGCAGATGTGACCGTGATTTCTTCGAGCATTGTTCAACCCGGTAACATCGGTCAATCGGGTCGGTCAAAGATCCATCTCACTCCATCTGATCTTAACCTTCTCTATCTCGAGTACCCTCAAAGAGGTCTTCTCTTCCCCAAACCTGACCCGAAAACCCGTTTCATCTCTCGGTTGAAGACCTCTCTTTCTACTGCTCTAGAGATCTACTTTCCTTTTGCCGGTCGTCTTGTCAAAGTGAACAATCATGAAGACAATACGGTGTCGTTTTACATCGACTGCAACGACTGCTTAGGTGCCAGATTCGTCCACGCCATTGCCGAATCTATATCGGTAAGTGATCTCCTTCAACCTGATGGCTCTGTTCCCAATTTTTTCAGGCTTTTCTTCCCCGTGACCGGTGTCAGAAGCACCGACGGCGTCTCCAAGCCCTTGCTTGGTATACAAGTCACGGAGATAAAAGACGGAATTTTCATTAGTTTCGGCTACAACCACATGGTGGCCGATGGTGCTTCCATATGGAATTTCTTCCAAACTTAGGCAAACATTTGCTCTAATGGTTCCAGTTCCGATTATAAGCCTCTTGTTCTCAAAGGATGGTTCCTCGACGGGATCAACTACCCGATTCATATTCCGGTTTCAGAGACGGACACGCCACCACCAAGCCGTGAACTCTCTTCCGTGCCCATTACGAAAGAGAGAGTTTTTCACTTCACAAAGAAGAAAATTTCAGATCTTAAAGCTAAAGCTACCCACGAGATTAGCCCAAGCGACCTGAAAATATCATCTCTTCAAGCGGTTTTGGCACATCTATGGCGATCAGTCGCAAGACACTGTGGTCTAAACCGAGAAGGAGAGAGTCACTGCAAAGTAGCAGCGGACATGAGGCAGAGGCTAAACCCTCCGCTTGAGAAAGAGTGTTTTGGTAATGTGGCCCATCTCGGTATCGCCACATCCACCGTGGGAGACCTTCTGGATCATGGCGTGGGATGAGCTGCTCTCCAAATCAGCAAAATGGTGAGGTCTCTAACTAATGAAGACTATAGAACTGATGCAGAGAATTGGGTTAGAAATGTAAAGATCCCAAAATTTGGTGTTGGAAGTAAAATGGTTATTAGGGAATCTGTATCTGTCACAAGCTCCACATGGTTCTAAGTGTATGATAACGACTTCGGTTGGGGTAAACCGATGGCAGCTCGAGCTGGACCGAGCAATAGTAGTATCAGTGGAAAACTCGTCCTTTTTAGGGGGGTAGAAGAAGGAAGTATTGATGTTCATGCGACCCTTTGGTCTGATTTACTAATAAACCTACTCTCTGATGATGTTGAATTTTTAGATGCATGATTTGTTTGGTTGATAAATAAAACAAATAGATCTTTTGATACCGTATCAAGTTTTAAAAAAACGTAGCAAGTTACACTAACCCTAATATCCATACTCACGCCTCTGAAGTTAATGTCAGGGAGAAACTGAGGTTGGTTTAGAAAGTAGAAGCATGGACCAAAAATACTCGGGATCGAGAAACTCAAGGTGGCTTAAAAGCACGTGAATATCATAGTGCAGCTAATTTTTGTTTTTGTTTTGGGTGCAAATAGTGACATGTAAAAAGTTCCTTAAAAAAAAAAAAAAACACGCAAAAGTTCACACAAACGTACGTACTCGAATAAAGATTTGAAAAAAATGATCAGGAAACAGCTCATCATCAAGCTCATCATGGTTAGTTAACGTTAGTTTATAATTAAGTTTAGTCTTATGTTATGTTGTGACGGTTACATAAAACGGTTATGTCGGTTATGTTGTGTTTTAAGAGTCGCAAGAAAGAAGAGATGTAACTCTTAACTTTCATGTCTGTTGGAGTCTATTTATATTACCATTGTAAAGGTCAAATATATGTTGTTGTCGTGTGTTTTACTTTCTATTCAATAAAGAAAGAAGTTTCTTGTTACACAAGTATTGGGTTGATCACGATCAAACTGAACGTGATACAAACTTCGATTCTCTCTCTTTACATACTCTGTTTTTTCTGTATAGGAAACTCAAGATCTAACATGGTATCAGAGCTCTATTGATTCGGTATGTTTTTTCTGTATAGGAAACTCAAGATCTAACATGGTATCAGAGCTCTATTGATTCAAGGGCCAATCCGAATACAAAGACAAACAAAAGTTCAAAAAAAGTTCTAGCAAAAGAGAGAGGCGATGGAGGCAACAACACATCAAGTGATTCCCATATTCGATGGGGATAAATACGATTTCTGGCGTATCAATATGACAACCATCTTCAAGACAAGGAAATTATGGACGGTGGTGGAAAACGGAGTTCCAAACCAACCAGCACAAAGTGAGGAAACTCCCGAAGTATTGCAACTAAAAAGGCAATGGGAAGAAACATCAACACATGATATGATGGCGCTGCAAATTCTGCAAACCGCTGTAACGGATCAGATCTTCTCTCGCATAGCACCAGCAACTACTTCGAAGGAGGCGTGGGATGCATTGCAATCCGAATTTCAAGGGACTCCACAAGTTCGATTGATAAAACTTCAATCGTTGAGAAGGGAGTATGAAAACTTGAAGATGAATAAAGGTGATAACGTAAAGGTTTTTACAGACAAGCTAATTGATTTGGGAAATTTAAGGGTTCATGGTGAAGAGAAGACGGACTATCAAATTGTCCAAAGAATTCTCATATCTCTCCCAGAAAGGTTTGATAGTATAGTGGCGGTGATGGAGCAAACAAAGGATTTAACCACACTGTCCGTGACGGAGTTGATCGGAACTCTGAAGGCGCATGAGAAACGTGTGAATTCCCGAAGTGAAGACACGTTTGAAGGTGTTTTTAATGCTCGAGCAAGGGGAGAAAGTTCTGGTTTTAAACTAGAAAGTGGCAAAAAGTGGTGTGGTGTTTGTAAGGAAAACAATCACACGGAAGCCGACTGTTGGAAGAAACAGAGTACGGCTTGGCAAAAAGGTTCAAGGAACAAGATCGAATGTTACAACTGCGGAAAAGTTGGACATTTCTCAAGAGATTGCCGTTCGAAGAAGTACGAACGAGCAGAGATGACTCTTGAAGATGAAGACGAAGAAGAGCACATGCTTTTTAGTGCATGTGAAGAATCAGCAAAAATCAAAGAAGATGGCTGCTTAGTGGATAGTGGATGCACAATCCACATGGCGAAGGAAGAAGTGGAGAACGTGGAAGACATGACCTTGAAGAAGACGTGAAGGCATCACAAGCTTGAAGAACGAAGAAGCAATTAGGTGTAAACCGAAACTCGATTAAGGAGGAGTGTTAGTTTATAATTAAGTTTAGTCTTATGTTATGTTGTGACGGTTACATAAAACGGTTATGTCGGTTATGTTGTGTTTTAAGAGTCGCAAGAAAGAAGAGATGTAACTCTTAACTTTCATGTATGTTGGAGTCTATTTATATTACCATTGTAAAGGTCAAACATATGTTGTCGTCGTGTGTTTTACTTTCTATTCAATAAAGAAAGAAGTTTCTTGTTACACAAGTATTGGGTAGATCACGATCAAACTGATCGTGATACAAACTTCGATTCTCTCTCTTTACATACTCTGTTTTTTCTGTATAGGAAACTCAAGTTCTAACAGTTAATTTGTGCTACAGACCCTAACCATATGCGCTTAGCACCAGTTTGTAAAGCCAACGCTGCTTGGTTCTTGCTCACTAGTTCGGAATCAGCAGCTTTAATGGGACAACACACAAGATGACACGAACATGGCATGTGGTGACAACAAGTCCATACTCAGTGATGAAAATTGGATTTCCTAGTGTTTAACTTCATCTAATGGGTCACATTCCATAAGATATTGCTGTGTAAGGTTCGATGACTAATTACATTGAGATAGTTACAATCATCAAATCGCTGTCTATAAAACTCCTGAAACCTAATGGGGCTTATAAACACCAATTGGCCTAAAATTCAGTTTGATAGTGAGATGCTTAAGTTATCTAAACGACGTTTATTGAGCTGAGGTTATGGTGTAAGTGATTTTTCTCTTATATATAACTAGATTAGGTCCCGCATTCATGCATGAAACAAATAAATATTTTGATTCAAAATTGATAAACCGCATAATAGTGACCCGTATAATTAGTTTTAAATTAAAGTTTTTTATTTAATATCTAAAAATTATGTTTTGTAATTCACAATTAAGAAAATTCAAAATTGATAACCCGCATAATTATGTCCTATATAATTAGATTTTAAATTAAAACTCTCATTTAGTTATTCATAAATTATGTTTTGTAATTAAATTTTAAATTAAAACTCTCATATTATCCATAAACAATCCATAGTTTACTTTTTCGATTCTATTAGTTTCCATAATTTTAAACGCAATTTTTATTTCTTTTTTTGATATTTTGTTTATTTAAAAATAATTAACTAAAAATTGGAAAATTTATATTATTACATTGACACATGTCACGATTTAAATTAACAATGACACATATCACAATTTGGTGAGTTAAAATTCTCCAACCTATCACACATGTTGAGCGATTCAAAATTCATATCATAGACCTAAACCAAGACTAATCTCCGAGACATGAGTCAAGTATTTTTTTTTTTTTTTTTTTTTGCCATTTAAGATGTTTTAGCCAAGAGGGAACCAAAACGGTAACGAAACCAAGTAAGGTATCGTGTGGTGGACACGATCCTGTTTCAAACGTTCTTGATCTTAATCTCAAAACACATCAATGATATCTAAGACTACAATGAATTGTTCATATTAACAAATAGATTACATATTAAAAAAATATATATCAATAAGAATCGTTGAATTTGGATTTAACTAGGTTTAACAAAAAAAAACCTAGCCTGTTGACAAAAAAAAAAAAAAAACTAGCCTTTGTCCCAACTTTGTTTCTGTGTTAGTTATTTATTTATTTGACCGTATTTGGAGTCTTGGTTTAGGTCGCGATGAAGAAATGTTCGAAGTAGAAATAGAGCCACATGCCACCGTCTCTCAACCACATGCCGATGTCTCTCAGCCACTGGCATCATTCGTGCGCATTCTTGCTGCAGTTACAGATGGAGTGCCTCATTGGCTGAGTTCTCCTGCATATGCGGCAATGTCAATTTGGTTGGTGCCTTCAACGAAATAATGTATGTTAAACCGAACACTTACTCTAATCTGTCTCACACGATCATAACACGACGCCAAATCCAAAGAACAAAGGTGACCAGATTATATGTGTCTGTGGTTTGAAGTTCACATTGCTGGTTTTAGGTGGGAAGATTTTGGTTAGGATGTAATTATTTTAGTATAAGTCTACAGATTTTGAGAGGGTAAAAAACAAAACCATCCTCAAAATATCATATTGTTGCTAGATTCAATTTTTGAATATTGTTGGTTTTGAGTATTCAACAGTCATCTTTATACCCAAAAGTTCTAGGTTTTTTCATATCATAATAGAGTACTCTGCCTTGAAATGTAGTTTTTTTTTTTTTTTTGAGAAGGGGTTCTTGAAATGCAGTGTTTGTTATCTGTTTTGTAACTTTTGTTTGCGTCGGATTGATTCATTTTCTCTTAAGACAATTTTGGTTGTTTACTCTAGTTTTGTGTTTTGGAGTAACCGAATGGTTTTACAAATGCAGGCCCGACACTTCACAAGTGTTATCTGGAACATGACACAGGGTCCACGAACATTAAGGGTCCATTAGTAAGGTATTTTGAATGTTTTTCTTAGTTTTTTTTTTTTTATTTGTTGTTTACATAAGGCCCATTTTAATTATTGATTTTAATAAAGTTATTACGTTTCCAAGAACCTTCATGGCTTCATGTTTCTCAAGTCTTAAATCATGATTGCTTTTTTTTTCTCATCATAACTTATTTGTTTTCAAAGAGTATAATTTGCAACATATTTTTTCGACAAATAATTTGCAACATATATTTGTGTTTTATTGTACTACTTTTTTTCATAAATAAATAATATTCTTTAAAAAAAAAAATTTTAATATATAAAACTCTAAAATTGACATTGTAGGGCCCATTTTAGTTTATTAACAGGGCCACAAATTTATTTGAAACGGCCCTGTACAAATGCGATGCGTTTTGGTTTTAGTATGAGACATACTCTAAAGACCGGTATTAGAATGGATCTCTAGAAGTAACCAAAAATCCAAAATCTTCCACTGACGATTCGGTGTGCCAACTTGGAACAAGTGTTGAGAGTTTAAAGAGAAGGTGAAACTCGTGAGAGTCTTTATAAGATGCTATCAAGTGTTTGATATAGGTAGAGCTGAAGCTAGCAGAGAATAGAGATGAAGCAACGAGTTTACAGATTGATTTATGCGGATTATGAGTCGTTTTTTGAAGCCAGAAAGGTTTGATAGTTTTGCTCAGAAGTAAAACATGAAAAGAAGATTCGAAGAATCATTGTGGATTTTTAGTGTTCTTGGACTATGAGATTTTTTTTTCTTCTAGAATTTGATTGGTTGTGTGAATCTGGTAGTGTTTTCTAGAAATCAAGCATTGTACACTTCTTACGAAACTCTAATGCTTAGATAAAGATATTATTAGCTCATCTGTAGTGAAAATAATCATACATAAATAGTATTAAGTTGGCCAACAACAGTCTCAAAGTCTCAGAACCTGAGAGAACAAAAACAACAACAGACAAGGAATCGTACAGAGCGAAAGGGAAGAGAACCAGTAAGGACTTATATAAAGAGCAGAAACTGCAGACATGTCTGCTTTGAAGACTACTAGAAGCTGAGTACTATTTCATATGAGAAAAGGTGTGTTTTTTGTTCTTAAATGAAAGAGAGACATTCATCAAGTTACTGAATTTCCGCGTATTGTTATATCACACGTAATCCTTCGCTGTGATAACACTTCTGCAGCTTCTGAGTTTATAGGCGACTCAAGTTTCTGCGAATGAATAGATTAGCACAAAAGAGTGTCAATAAACTCATCAACAAGTAGAAAACATGTACAGTAAATATACAGACAGCAAATCAGGATTTAGGCTAATTCTCTTTTTACTCGCAGCTCACTTCACAGTGCCATTGATCAAAGAAATGCTCTCATACGGTACTCTATTTTTTCGGTTGTAGGTGATCATATACTTGAGCTAAGAATCATATGCAGACAAATGAAGCTCATAGAATAGAGAGATTATGCATCCAACAATGCTTTAAGGTGGAAAGGCAGAGAAAAAATAAAGAAGTTGAGGGTTACCTGAGTTTATCTACTGGATCCTGTCATCACATCAAACAAGCCACAACAACTTAACCATGAGGTTCTTTGCGCAATTCCATGTGTTGGTCGCACGGGAGCCTGAGAGGAAACTGAGTTTAGTCTTTATTTTGGTAACATAAGCGACAAAAAAAATATGAACCAAATGGGTTAACAGTAAAGACCTCTTCTTCCTCATGAGAAATGGCAACTTCAGACTCTTTTTCGCCTTCAGGAACACCGTTGGATTCTGGAAGAGGCAATGTTTTCCCCTCGTTTTCTTTTTTATCAGATTCGGTTGCACCTGAAGACGCCTGCCTAATCTCATCAGATGCAAGAGAAACTTCAGCGGTAATCTCATTTGGTTTAGGCAAAGGAGTCTCGTTTGAGATTGTTGTATCAACATGCGATATTTCAATAAATTCTCCAGGATTGGGATCGCTAGGCGCCATTGAATCCATCAAACCAGTATTCTCTACAATCACGTTAGCAGTAGACCCCATAAACGGAGCATCTCCAGCAATTGGAACAGCTTGATTTGGCACAGAACTCATAGTAATAAGTTCAGAAACAGAATCACCAGTCTCCTTATCGTCATCTTTCTTCTTGACATCCCGGGATTCATCATCCGAGCTGCTGCTGCTGCTGCTGCTGCTACTGCCACTGCTGCTGCTACTGCTCGAGCTCTTGTCATGATCATGGCTTGAATCAGTTATCTCTATGCGCTCATCTGTATCCAATTCAGGTTTCTTTTCGATTCTGATAGCATCTTCCTCTGTGAATCCTGCTTTCTTGTAGTTTTCCTGGGAACTAACACCATCATCACTCTCCCTTTCGTCTTGGCTCCTCAATTCTAACACACCGGTTTAACAAATCCAATCAGACAGACGAACAATATGATATCACAACAAAGAGTGACTTCTTGACTGTTCAAGTCAAATCTACCATCCAGAGAATCAAACCTTAAAAGACCAAAATTATAACAGCTATTCATCAAATCAAAGCATCAGAGATCAACAGAAACCAGCAAAAGATATAAAATTTCAATCATAATCATGAATCTGACAAACAAAACTAACCTCAAGTGATCCGAAACTAATCCTAGATACAAGGCAGATGAATTACCAACATGCTAAAATTAGCCGGAAAAAAAAAACCCAAAGATTTACAGATTGGAATCCTTAAAATTCAAACCTAAAAACCCAAATCGAAACACACGAGGGATAAAAAAAAAAAAAAAAAAAGAGTAAAAGGATACCCATTTGTTTGGATCAATGAGCACAACAATAAAAATCAAAACTTGAAGAATCTATATAGAGAATAAACCCGAATTCAACAAACAAGAAAGGTCGCATGAACGTGTGTGTGATTGAATAATTGAGATTCAGACAGACAGACAAACAAAAAAATGCAAAAGACAAGGTAGGTAGTGGGATTATGGGCTGTTGAAAAAATTAAAATATTCACCATGGTTGTTGGATTTGAGATTGATTTGAGTAGAAGATGCTTGTTCCTGCTTTTTCTTAGCAGCTTTCCTTTTCTTAGCACCTGAAGGCATGATTACGGTTTTTTTCTTTTTCTTGTAGGGATCTGTACAGCTATGGCGGATCGTGGGTTGTCTCTTCCCTTTCTCTCTGTAAACTTTAAAAAAAATGGCGTATTTGTTTTTTTGTTTTGTCCTGAGCTGTAAAGTTTCAAAAATCAAATGGTATAAGTGGGAAAGTTTTTGTGTGATTTTATACATGTGAAGGGGTTTCTTGTTTATTTTGACATTTACTGCAAAATGACTCATTAATTTGTTTTGTATTTGTTTCCGCGTTTGTTTCATTTGTTTTTCCGCGTTTGTTCCGTTTTACTAATTTAGTCATTTCAATTTGATGGAAACAAAATGGATAGAGATTTTTGTAAATACCTTTTGGGTTTTTAGTTTTCTGAGAACTACCAATATCTATAATTTTTATATTTACTAAAACCAAACCAAAAGCCAAAAAACAAATCTGAAAACTAAAAACATTCCTGGTCTAATTGGGTGAGTCATAAAACCGAAAACTAAAATAATACTAATCCTTGAGTCACTGAAGTTGGGTGAGTCACTGAAGTTGTAGAAGTTGGTATATATTAAAGAAAGCCAAAGTTAATAAGAAAGTATAAATATAGGTTGTCTTATTATTTATTAGTGTTATGTCGTGGCAGTTAGGACAAATGATATGTGGAGTGGGGACATTAGACAAGTGGTTGTGAGGTGGCCATGTCAGATATTTCGTTAAAATTTATTTATGCGAGCGGATTTAGATAATTAATTAATCAATAATAACAGTCACGCAAAGGTCTTTGCTAAGGCCTCGTTTGGCATCTTATATAACAGCTTGTACCGACAACAAAAAATAAAATAATAATCTAACAGCTTGTAAATATACAATCGCGAACGCTCATTTAACCGGTTCGGTTCGGTTCAATTTCAGATGTTAATGTAAGCATTTCTCGCGACCTTTTATCCGACCCGACCCGACTCGACTGGTGGTGCTCTGTGATTTCTCCGAGGATCAGAGAGATCAGTGACATCGAGCCGAACAAGAACATACACATTACTACAATCTCTGAATCAGATCTGATCTGTTTTGTCACTTTCTAAGCTGGTCCGATCCAAGTGAGACTTTCCAATTCCCCTCAGAACCCTAAAGCTTGTCTCTTTCGTTTTCTCTGGGACAATTTGGGTAAATCAAGAAGAGAAGTGACACAATGGATGCCTTTAGAAGACAAGCGAGTAAGCTCAGGGATCAAGTGGCTAAGCAGCAACTGGTAATGACACTCACTTCTTGGAGAAATTCTCTTAACTTCTTCATTTTTAGGGATTTACCTAATTTGGGTCTTAAATTTCGAGTATAATGATATCGGAATCTGCTAATTTCGAGAAAACCTGGGAAAAAAACAAAATGATGGTTTTTTTTTTTACTCTGCTTAGGTGTTTGATCTTGCAAGCTGTATACCAAATTCATGTATTCCGAATCGATGATTCTAGCAATTTTGGTTTGTATATCAGTATTTATAGAGTTGTTTGCTTTCATAATCTTGGTGATGATTTGTATTGGTAATTGGGAATGTAGGCTGTGATCAAGCAATTCAGTGGAACTGGCTACGAAAGCTCAGATGTAATGGTGATTGATGAGCTTGAAATGCAAAGGCATCATCAGCTCGATAAACTTTACCGGTCTACTCGTTCCGCAAAGGTTAGACTGAAATTGACTTTGTCTTACTTCAGAATTTGACTTGTTATAGTAAATGACATTGTATTGAGCCTGGTCTCGCTTTGTATATGAGTTGATTGTTGGTGGAGAAGGTTTCATATGATTCAAACATGTGACGCTTTCAGGAGTTCCAGAGAGAGATAGTTAAAGCAGCTGAGGCATTTACATCCATCGGGCTCAGACACATCGAAGCAGGTACCTAGGAGTGTTTGTTTTGTGTTGATTATCTATGATTATGATACATTTTTGGGGGTTTCTTCTTATAATCTTTAACATGTCAGGAACCAAGTTGGCTGAAGACTGCTCCAGATATGGAACTGAAAACAGTCAGAACATCGATGAGAATATTCTAGCCAAGGCTGCAGCTATATACGGTGATGCTCGGAAACATGTAGAGAAAGAACAAGAAGACTTTAACAAGCTTTTGTCTTCTCAGGTTTGGCTTGATATTCTCTGTTTTAATCTTAGTATATCGCTTAAAACTAAATCTAGAAGATAACAAAAGGAAACTTTTTTGTCGGATACTTTTAAGGTTTTGGATCCTCTTAGAGCCATGGTTGCCGGTTCTCCTCTTGAAGATGCTCGTCATCTTGCTCAACGTTACAGCCGCATGAGACAAGAAGCGGAGACACATGTAATCTTTTTAAAATCTCAGTTCGTTGATGATGTTGGCTGTATTGTAATGTGAGTTAAAATTCAAAAAGTAAAACAGGCTACGGAAGTCTCTAGAAGGCAAGTGCGCGTAAGAGAAGCTCCGATTCCAGAAAACGTGGCAAAGCTTCAACTAGCGGAAGCAAAGATGCAAGAGCTAAAAGCAAACATGGCGGTTCTCGGTAAAGAAGCAACTGCTGCATTGGCTGCTGTTGAATCACAGCAACATAGACTTACTTTCCAGAGGCTTGTGGCTATGGTATGTTTACACATACGGTTTTTGTGTTCTATACTGATTATTGTTTTAACCATATCGCATATTCTACTTAAGGTCGAAGGGGAGAAGAATTATCACTTACGAATAGCCGCCGTCCTCAGTGACATTGAAGCCGAGGTTAGTAATGGAAGAATTGTTTTCATATATGAATCTCATAAAACGAAACTCAAACATTTTGGCCTTACCGCTTTTCTTAGATGGTAACCGAGAAACAACACAAAGAATCTGCTCCTCCTGCGATTCCAACAGAGAACAGTTCAGAGAAAACATCATACTTTCTAGCTGAAGTAAGTTTTATTTTTCGAAATATCATCATTGGAGTTTGAGAAAATATCTCAGAGAAAGAAAAAGACTCTTTATAAGCAACAAATCTGTTCTCTGGGCAGGTGATTCATCCATTTTCCGCTGCTTCTGAGAAAGAACTAGACTTGGACAAAGGAGATTACGTCGTTGTCCGAAAGGTTCATATTGTTACTACTAAGATGAAAGAACTAATCTTTGTGGTAAGAGCATGAAACTTAAGTCTCTGTGCTGTCTTTTAATATTCTCAGGTGAGCCAAGCCGGTTGGGCTGAAGGAGAATGCAAAGGCAAAGCTGGTTGGTTTCCTATGGCTTACATTGAAAAGCGACAGAGGCTTCCCACAAGCAACTTTGCTGCTGAAGTGTACTGAGTCTCTTCTTCAAATCTTTCATTTTTTTTTTCATTGGTCTCAAAATACTGTGTTTTGTTCTGTCATTTCCGCAAGAAGTTACTACTCTTGTTCATATTTGTTGATCCAAAATAGCGTTTACCTCCAAAAAGATCTTTATCGTGATTTAACTGCTTATTGAAGAGTGTTCTTATTGCAGATAAAAAAAAAAAATTGAAGCTTCAAGTGAGTATCATAAACTTCCAATTTCAATGTTTCTACATTTGGAACCCACTCTCTTGAAATGCAAACAAGATCTGTTTATCTCAAGTTTATGAGTTTATAAAAAGAAGGAAAAATAACGAATCAAATCCAAAATTTCTATCTTTGAGTTAAAACCAAAAAAAAAGGCTCCTAATCTGCACTCATGTGCAGAGCAACAAGAGAAGCATAAGCACCACCTGAAATCTTCATCAGCGTCTCATGCCTTCCTTTCTCCGCAATAACGCCGTTTTTCACAACCGCGATCACGTCTGCGTTCTTAATCGTCGTGAGCCGATGAGCCACGACTACAGTCGTCCGATTCACCATAACCCGATCAAGCGCATCTTGAACCACACGCTCAGATTCCGCGTCCAACGCACTCGTAGCTTCATCGAGCAACAAAATCTTCGGGTCTTTCAGAATCGCACGCGCAATCGCTACCCTCTGCTTCTGACCGCCCGACAGCTGAACGCCGCGTTCTCCAACCGACGTTTCGTAACCCTGAGGCAACGAGCTGATGAAGTTATGTGCGTTTGCGGCTCGTGCGGCTGAGATGATCTCTTCCTCTGTAGCTCCACCGGTTTTACCATAAGCTATGTTTGATCTGATCGTCTCGTTGAACAAAACCGGTTCTTGGCTAACCAAACCCATTTGTTGCCTTAACCAATTCAATTTGAATGTCTGAATTTCCACCTGATCGATCAAAATCTTACCTGAATCTGGATTATAAAACCTCTCAATCATGCTTATCACTGTCGATTTCCCGCTCCCGCTCTCTCCAACAAGCGCAACGGTCTGAAAAACAACCAATAACCAATCTTTAACCGGTGAATCCGGTTTAACAGGTGAAAAAGGCTCTGTTTTTTTACCTTTCCGGAAGGGATAGTCAAGCACAAATCCCGGAAAATCTGAACGTCCGGTCGCATCGGGTATCGGAAACTAACATGTCGGAATTCGATATCGCCATGAACGTTTTGTAACGTTGTACCTTCATCAGAGCTCGAATCGATCTTCGGTTTACTATCGAGAATATGGAAAATCGACGCTGCAGAGTCCTTAGCTTTGTTTGAATCAGGTGCCATAGCACTCGTTTGAGAAACTCCAATCGCCATGATCGTCAATGCAAAGAAAACCTGTAAGTCAAGATCATTAAAACCAAACGAAATCTTAGCTAAACCGGGATCTTTTGTTCGCTTCTTACCTTGAAGACTTCACCAAATGTGGCTCTACCTTGCTGAACCAACAAGGCACCGATGATGAAACATACAGCATTGACGCAATAGAGAAAAAAGAAAGATAAACCGAAACCCGCACCGCTCTTAAGACCTAACCGGACACCTTGTTTCTTTGGTCCGTCGCATTTCTGTTGGTATAAATCCATCACTTTGCCCTCTGCGCAGAAAGATGCAACTGTTCTTATGCTGCTCACTGCATCATTCGCCACTTGACTCGCTTCTTCATACATCACCTAAACCGAAATGAAATCAAATCAATAAACCGAAATAAACTGACTTAACCGGAATTTAACAACATCAAAAAAATGTTATCACAACAAACCTTAGCGTCGGCGCTAAAACCGGTAAGAAACTTAGTCTGAAGGTATCCTTGCATGACTATAAGCGGTGACAGAGCGAGAACTATTAACGCTAATATCCAATTAGCCGAAAACGCTATTATCAAACCGGCGACTACAGTCGATATATTTTGCACGATTAATGCCAACGCATCGCCCACCAAACTCCTCACTGTTGCAGCATCCGTGGACAGCCTCGCTCCAATCGCACCGCTGAAACAAAACTCATACAAAACATTGTTTTTAATGTGAACTGAAAACGCGTTTGGCGATTGGAATGGGAGGGGTTTAGATTTACCTGGAATTTGATGTGTCGTCGAACCAACTAATTTCTTGATGAACCACTTTATCAAACGACATCGATCGGATGCGTTTAATCAGTTTTCCTCCAGCGACACCAAAGAAATAGTTCTGAATCGGGATCATGACGAAATTGGCTAAACCGAGAGCGATGTAAATCAGCGCCCAGAAACGCGAATCTTTCTTTAATTTATTTGGTTGCTCGTAGAACATATTGATCGAGCTCGAAAGCAGCAACCCGAAGATGGGAAACAACGTTCCGTGAACCATTGCAGCCAAGGAACCAAGAAACAGTACCGGAATCTCCGGTTTGTTGAGGTGAGCTAACCGTTTCAGTGACACTTTCTTGTGCCTCACGGTTTCTGCCTCGTGATGGCTCTCATCTGTCTGGTTAACGTTAACAGCTCCTGGTATAAAGAAATTTGAAGCGAGAGAGAAAGAATGGCGACTGCTCGACGAGTTTCGGCTTACCGATCTTCTCATCGCCGATGATAGCCTATGGCTTCCTGATCTCTCAACGTCTAAGCTCGTTTCAGGTATCTCTGATTCGCTAGCTTCTTCCTTTGATCCTTCTTGAAGACGAACGAGCTGTGAATAAGCTCCATTTGGATCTTGAATCATCTCATCGTGAGTCCCTGCAAAACATTCACACGATTACTTACAATGCAAAAAACTGTTTCAAAATAAGTTACTTTTACCACACGGTAACTTTTATACCTCTCTCGACGATTTTACCCTGGTGGACAACAGCAATTGCGTCAGCGGTTCTTATTGTTGTCAACCGATGAGCCACTACAACGGTAGTCCGGCTCGACATTAGGTTCACGAGCGCGTCTTGGACAATGCGTTCGGATTCAGCATCTAAAGCGCTTGTTGCTTCGTCTAGAAGCAAGATTTTAGGGTTTTTCAAAATTGCCCTCGCGATTGCTAGCCTCTGTTTCTGTCCGCCAGACATTTGCGTCCCGTGCTCTCCCACCATCGTGTCCAAGCCCTAAAGAACCGAGATGATTTCATGAAACCCCAAACACAAACAGATCATTTTGTAAATGTTTATTGTATTAAAATTTGTAGGCACCTGTGGGAGTTTGTCAATGAATTTGGCAGCATTTGCAAGCTCAATCGCGGTTTGAATTTCCTGATCAGTCGCGTCTTCTTTTCCGTAAGCAATGTTTTCCTTAATTGTGGTCGCAAACAGCACCGGTTCTTGGCTAACCAAACCGATTTTGCTTCTAATCCATCTAAGCTGAAGCTTCTTTAAACCAATGTTGTCTATCAACACTTCTCCTGATTCAGGATCATAGAACCTCTCGATTAGACTAATAACGGTCGATTTCCCGCTTCCGCTCTGTCCCACCAGAGCCATTGTCGTGCCGTTTGGTACAAAAAGCGAGAATCCGGCGAAGATTTGAACATCAGGCCTAGCCGGATACCTAAAGTAAACATCTTTCAGCTCAATGTCTCCTTTAATCTCCTCAAGAACATAACCGCTCATGTCGTAAGCATCAATCTTAGGACTTCTCTTGATCGTTTCAAACATTTTGAAAGCTGCAGCTTGTCCTGCAGCGAAAGCATTCAAACTTGGCGATGTTTGCCCTAACGACCTGACAACACAAAGTAGCTTCAGGATTAAGTAAGATTGTATGCGATGAGTCAATTTGAGGGCCTAGGATTTCTCACTCACATTCCTCCGGTCAGGACCGCGAAAATCACGTTGATGACTTGTCCGCCATTGTAACCTTTCTCCATTATCAGCTTTGCGCCATACCAAACCGCTAAACCATAGGTGCAGAAGATCACAGCTAGCATTGTACCAAGGCCTAGACCAGAGATTAAACCCTGTTGAACCATAGTCTTGTAAGCGATCTCGAGCTTGCTCTCGTATTTTTCCGTTGCTTGTTTCTCTCCCGTAAACGCTACTACCTGAGAGGAAAGATAAACCCGCGATTGAAGCGGTTTTACAAACGCACAAAGTTTAATTTTCTAAAAGGAAGGAAAAAACAGAGTTCACTCACTGTTCGAATGGCTCCAACGGTTTGTTCAACTACGTTTCCAGCTTCTGCGTAAGCAACTTGACCACGACCAGCCATTTTAGACATGATCAGAGACATTGCTCCACCTGCAATCACAATCAGAGGTATGCAACCGAGAAGAACGGACGCTAATAATGGGCCTTTATAAAAGGCAATCGCGAATCCTCCCAAGAAGGTTGCTGCTAGTTGTAGAAATTTCCCAACCTGAGCATCAATATCATCAGTTTCTAAGCATCTTGTGTCGCAAGAAATCTTTGTTTGTGATTGAATTTAAAACAAAAAGACCTTTTCTCCCATGGCGTCTTGAATTAGAATTGTATCTCCAGACATTCTTCCGATGACTTCTCCGGTGTTTGTCTCTGTATCGAAGAAACCAATATCCTGTCTTAATATCGTTTTCAGGTATAGACCACGAATTGTGGCTGATTGGCGTTCGCCAGTTACCATCCAGCATGAAACCTCTGTTGAAGAATTACAGAAAGATCTGTTAACTTGTAGAACAAGTTAGGGCAAAAAACCAGAGTGTCGTAAGCTTACGGAGGAAGGCGACGACACAAGCGTATACTGCAAGGTAAATAAACTGTACAGCAACCTGAAAAAGTCATACGACCGGAGTAAGTTTGATGAATTAGTTACTAATCAATCGATTATTTGCCACGCCAAATAAAATTCCAAAAAACAAAAGTTGCTTCAAATCTTTAACTTTAAAGTAAAGGCTAAATAAGCAGTATCTTTGTCTATATCTTCAAAACAAAGGAAACAGTAAACTCCATTAATATGTTGATTTATCATGTGTATTACATGTAACATATAAAAGTAATAAAGTATATAATTAGATCAATCAGTGTGATTTAAAGCCGAAATGAAAGGGTGTATACTATTGAAGTTACATCATAATTTGTCTTATCAAAAAATAAACCGAAATTAGTCAAATAATTAATTAATGGCAAACAAAAAAAATCTAAATCGGTATTATTATGGAACACTGTATAATCACTGAAATCAAGAATATTATTTATCCTAATTGAAATCAAGGAATTTCTTCTTTCCGGATCAAGAAAATCTGACCCGACCCGATCTAATCAACCCCCAAATTAATTAAAAGATAGATAATCAAGATTTAAGAACCCTAACCTTCCACACTTCTGTAACCATATGATCTGGATCGGTGGTGCCAAAAGCGTTGATGAGCTGGCCAAAGATTAGAGTCATGAGCGGCTGAGTAACGCCGTTAGCCACGGCGGCAATAGTCCCGACGGTCATCAAAGCGGCGTCGATTTTGTCGGCGAACGAAAACAGTTTGAAAAACGACACTTTCTGATTTTCCCCACCATTCTTCTTCGTCGATTTCTCCTCCATTTTTTCGTCTCTCTCCTCTTCTTTCTTCATAATTTTCTCAGGAAAAAGTCGAGACTTTGTAGGAAAAGTCGAAACCTTTCACGGGATCTATGAGGAAAGAGAGAAAAAAAGAAGAAGAGAAGGCCGTATATAAGGTTTATTGCATAGAAAGAGAAATCGAAATTTGATGCGTGTTGTTCAAGAGAAAGAAACTGGAAAAAAAAGAAAAAAAAAACAGACTGTAAAAATATGAGAATCTTAGAGAGCTTCTAGGGGGAGAGAAAGAGGCCTGAACAGAAGTGAGACAACGAAGAGGGAGGAGGAAAAAGCTGATTAAATTTTCAAATACCGTTATAGATTTTTTAGATCTCACTTATAAGTCCCTAACTTACTTTTTGTGTTGTAATCAAAACAAACAAAACAAAAAAAACTTACTTTTTGTGTTCGTCTCTCCTTAATATAGAATGAGAAAGTTATATACTAGTTTAGTTTATTCAGATCAATTGTTATTCTCTTTGACGTTTAAGTTATAATGTTCTTAATAAGGGTTTAAGAAATTAGGCGTTAACTATGGCCGGGTTTGATAGTAGATAAATAGTAGAATAACGGAATAGTCAAATAATTTAATAGTAAAAACATGTCAGATGAATAAAGTTATTGTAGAATAATCATAAATTTTAAAAAGTTGGTTTCAAAAGATTCATGATGGTTACAATGCATTTTTAATAGAAAGCCCTTTTTCAAAAAAAAAAAAAAAAAATCATGATGGTTGTTTATTTTTAAGTTACTTTTTAAACACATCGAAAATGAGAAAACTGCCAAACAAATCCTCCACTATACATTTTCGGTCAAAAAATCTTACAACTTTTACATCACTCAAACAAATTTCTAATTTTTGTTGATTAAGACGTTTTAATCCCAATTTTTGTTGATCAAGCTATTTAAGTAACAGCGTTAGTAAACTATAAATTGTTGATTAATGTTGGGACTAAAACGACTTAGTCAACAAAATTTGTAACTTTTTTAGTAAATAAAAATTGAAACTTTTTTTGCCCAAAAAATTGGTTCTTTATTGGAAAAACTGCAAAAAAAAACTTTAAGTATACACTTTCGGCCAAAAAACCTCCAACTTTTTCATCACTCGAAAAAAAATCTAACTTTTGTTTAGACCGTTTTAATCCCCAATTTTTATTGACCAAACCATTTTATCCCAAACGTTAGTCAACTATTAACTGTTGACTAATGTTGAGACTAAAACGACAACAAAAATTGAAGTTTTTTGGTAAAGGTTGAATTTTTTTTTTTGTCAAAAAATTGGTTCTTTATTTGACATTTTTCAAAGTTTTGGATGAAGTAACTAAAATGATTATACCATTAAGTAAGATTGTACGAAACAAAAATGAAGTGGTATACCACTCATCACCAAATAAAAATGATGATTATTATTGTTTCGTCTGTTATAATCATCATCAAAGATTTTATGATATAATCCTATTTCAAATGATGATCAGTCAATCAGTCAATCGAACTCAACTACATGTAGCACATGCGATTATGATGAATAACTCTATGAACAATAATCAAGATGGTAATGAATGGTATACCACTTGTTCACGTTTTGAAAACGTGATTCCGCTAATTTTTACCATTTATAATATTGATCAAATTTGTACGTTTTCACATTTTTTGAAAAGTGATTCCACTATATACAACTAACTTAATAAAAATATAAGTAGAAAAAATGTGATTAATCTATTAATAAAACTAACTTTGCAGGTTTTATAATTATTTTACGGAAACTTGATCCAGTTCAGTTCTTTCCACTAACAATTATCCGGTTATTCTGTTAGTTTGCTATTCAACTTACATACCAGTCAAACCATATATGATTAGGGCATGTTCGTTTGCTCATCTAGATGGTCCATCTGGATGGAACTATAAAATGATGTTCGTTTAGCTACATTAAACGACTCGTCCAGATGATTCATCCATATGAGTTTCGAAAACTCATCCAAAAAAATTGAAAAAATCTGGATAAGTTTGAAAGAACCATCAAGATGATCAGGTTCATCCAAAAATTTGAAATGACAAAAATAACTCTGTCTAAATTAAGTAATTACATAAAAAAAAACCTCTATAAAATCTCGTTTTTCCGCCAAAACGTAAAATCTCACTTTTCTGTCAAAACATATATTTTGCTTTTTCCCGCAAAAACGTAAAATTCAGTTTTCTCGCCAAAAATGTATATTCCGTTTTCCCCTAAAAAAGAAAATTTTGTTTCCCGCCAAAAACGTGAAATCTCATTTTCCGTTAATAAAACAAAAAAAAAAATCATTTTCTCTTATTTTCCCATCAAAAATGTTATTTTATGTTTTCACTCCTAAAAAGGTAAATCTTTTTTTTATTAGTGTATTTTAAAATTTTTATAAAAAATAATTTATTAAATTTAAATATTTCATGAAAACAGAAATCTATAAATTATAAATTTATATGATGAATTTTCTTATAAAAAAAATATTTTTCATGAAAATGAAAATTTACAAATGTAAAAAATAATAATTTGAAAATTATTTGGTTGTAAATGTTGTTTAGATCATGAATTAAAATTAATATGGTTAAGATTTAGACTAAAAATATGATTAGATTAAAGCATGAGTATTTTAGTCATTTTACTATTAAAAAGATCTAGATGGAGATATAAAATGATCAAACAAATAAAGGTTCATCCAGATTCATCCAGATTAATCATCCAAATGAACAACCAAAAATGGAAACAAACATCATTCAGAATCTAGATGAATAATTTAAATATGGATCATCTCGATGCAAATTCCATATGAGCAAACGAACATGGCCTTAATGTCAAAAGAAAATAAAGATTTGTTTCCCTACGATATATATATTCAGAATCTTAACAAAATAGCTAGTGTTTCCTTACTAAAAATATGTGGGTTCACGCGGAGTTAAATCAAATCAGATCTTAATTTCATTATAATCAAATATAATTTTTTATTCCATTTAGATTTAATTTTCATGGGTAACAAGATAGAAAAAGGAAGTAAATTAAATCTATTACTATAAAGCATGTAATAATATAAGACATAATATGTAGTCTTTAATATATAAAACTAGATTCTAACCCGCGCGGAAAAAAGTTTTTTGTAAACTAAATTTTGAAATATATAGAAGATAAAATGAGAAATAAAATCTAATTTAAGTATTATTGATTCAAATATGTTGAATTTGTAATTCTTAAGTTTGTAGTGAGAGGATAATATTTTGTTGATTTGTTATGCAATATGTGTTTTGATGTTTATACCATATTTCTAACTCGTGCTATGCAAAATCTATATTCTAATATGCGATGTGTGCATGACAATAATTTTTATACATTATTTTTGTGAAATTTATATTGAGCAAACACTAACGAAAAGGTTTGACTTAAATTGTAATGAAAAATTTCATGATTATGTGATTCATGCTAGCAAAGATTGCTATGTGACAAAAAATTAAATTGTTATAAAAGTTATATGATGTTATCATACGGTGGATATTAGTATAATAGAAGTATGAATTAGTTAAGTATCTATCGATGTAATCTTAATTGTAAACTTTGTTATTATGTGAATTTAGATTACCACACAACTAATTATTTTATCGTTTTATTAAAATCAAAATTTCACAAATTATATATTTATGAGTGCTAAAATGGGCTACCCATCTTTTTAATCTGCCTCGAATCAGCATGATATCTTGCATGTTTTGACAAACCAACCCACAAATGACCGCAATTGTAAAAACATAACCCTAAACCGCCCTACCATATTACCGTATAATATAAATATTTACTAATTTTGAATATTTGAAATTTTATCAAGTTAAAATATTTTTTAATAATAAGATTTATAAATATTAAATGTTATTTATAAATATAATAATAATAATATTTTATCAATTTGGATTAAATGTTATTTATAAATATTATAATTAATTAGAATATCCATATCTTACAATAAATATATTATGTAGATTATCTTAAAAAAATAAAAATATGTTTGGCAACATGTATAGATATCCACATAAATTATAATTTTATGTGTATTTATTCCTGTTTGGACACAAAAAGTGTCTCTATTTTAATAGTATAGACTAGGTAGTAATCCGCGTCTTGCGTGTAGTGAGATATCTATGAAAATTTTGTAAATCCGAGTTCAAAATGATATATGGAACATAAGAGTTTTAAATTCTGAATTTAATATATATGTTTTTTGTAAACCATTTGAGCCACAATGATATAATAGACTTTGTTTAAATTTGATGGAGTTTGTGTGTAAAGATATTGTGTAATTGATGAATGAAATGGTTATGCAAAATAGTGTTATAAAGTGCTCAAATTAAGAGTTTCTCACTTATTAAGTATATATGAATGAGAATTCAAAATCAAATGTCTCTTCAATCATATAACGTAATTTTATAATTAGTTTTTAATTATCAGTAGCAAAAATATTTTTTCCCATGTAAATTACTAATAGCGAAAATCACTTTTGCCGAGTTATAAAGAAAATCCGTAGTGGAGAATCAAATTTTGTTTTAAAATATTTGTCGTTCTCGTTTTTCAATATGACTTTTGTAAAAAAAATTCCAAATATAACCTCAATCAAAGTAACATCAATTAACTACATATTTACGTTTGATAATATCTCAAGAGTCACTTCTCATAATTTGATAAGTTATCTTTCTCTTTCCAACATAGTCAATAATTGTTGGAGAATAACCTTTCATTACTGTTCATCTCTAAAATCTCCATTTCCAGAATCATGATCATCACTATTCTCTGGAATGGTATTCAAATCAATAGAATGGTTTTTATTTTTTGTTGGTGAAAAATTTAGATCAACGCTAGCCATGGAAGATGGTGATCTAGTAGTAAGATTACATGTAACTATATACACTTTAAAAGTTTTGAATTTTTTTTTTTTTTTTTTTATAACTCAGGGGTACATCCCATATCTATGGAGAGGCACAGACTAATCTTCTGGGGGGAGGTGCAACCCACGGATATGCCCTCTCTCCGGGTATTCAAATGAGTCCTAAAACATGGATTCATATCCGTGTGGGTGTACATAAACAATATGAGGTAATTTCGTGCAGTAGGAGGATCGAACTTGAAACGTGTTAGCGTCCCAAACCCGTCCCCAACAACTCGACCACAAGGTCCCGGACAAAAGTTTTGAATTTTTACAGTTGCCTCCATTAGCTTTCTTCTTCAATTGTGATATTGCCGTGAAAATTTTGGACTCCCTCCACTTTTATTTTTATAGTCAACAAGTCAAAAATAAGTATATTTAATTTAGTTAAAATTCTTCATTATGTATTGAATGGGGATGAATACTAATTAAGAGGTCGACTGCAATAATTAAAACAAATGTAATATAATTAAGATTGTAAATTGATGTTACTTGTGATAGGGGTGGGCGTTCGGGTCAGATTTCGGGTTCGGGTCGGGTATTTCGATTCTTCGGGTCTTCGGATTTAGGGTCAGAGGACCCGTTCGGGTATTTCAACAAATCGGGTCGGGTTCGGTTCGGTATTAATCGGGTTCGGGTATAACCAAAGTAACTCCATGAGAAAACACAGTTTACAGCGTGAGAAGTCTCTTAATCAGGTATCAATATTCTCACCATGAAAATCAGATCGAACATAAATAAAAAACTGGAAAATCAGATCGAACAAATATCAAAAACTGGAGACTAACCTAACCAAGAAGAAGAAGAGTCAATTGGGAAAGTTGGTCACGTGAGGTGTTAGTTTAATTGTTGGTTCCGTTTACTTAAAGGGAGAATAAGAGTAAATTGTTGGTTAAGTTTTGTTTAATTAAGAAGAAACATGACAACCTTTGGTTTAATTGTTGGTTTGGTTTGGTATAATTATTATAAAAATATTAGGGCACACGTGGTTTAACTACCTCTTCATCTCCAGCCTCTGCAATTGTGAAACTTTCTTATCTCTTCGATAACTCCAAAAAGCGATCGCCTCCACCGTTTTTTAAAACACAGCGCTCATGTCGAGATTAAAAGGAGTTGGGTTCACGGCGACGGCTTAGCGGCGGAGTAGTTCGGATTTGTTCGGGTATGACTTCGGATTTCGGGTATTACCCGAACCCGATCCGATATCCGATCTACTTAGAGACCCGTTCAGGTATTTAAGAGGATCCGAACCCGCTACTTCGGGTCGGGTTCGGGTTTGGATATCGGATAAAACGCCCACCCCTATTTGTGAGGTTAATATAGTCAACTTACAAAAATTATTAATCTACGTAAAACAATCTAAAACGACAACTAATATAAAACGGAGCGAGTCCTTTTCATAATAAATGTCGTTTCAAATAAGTGTTTTCACAATGTTCAAAAAAAAAAAAAAAATGTGTTCACACACATGCACCTTTCAAATCATTGTATTGCACACAATGGACATAATGTATCATGAACTGAGCCTCCTCATTTCGATATATCAACAAATCCGGAGCAAGCTAGCCAGTTAGCTTTTGCAGCTATGGTTCCGCAGTGACTTCCCACCAACAATTATGATCCCAAAGTAGTCCCCACACCAAGCAGGACTAAGCCGATTAAGGTTGAGTTATTGTTACAAATATTTGTCAATGGCTCTCACCCTCTCAACTCATAGTCGGAACAAGATTGTCTCCTTCCGATATCAAAGTTCATACAAGATAGATTGCATGGTTCGCAACACGACCGCCATAGACGTCCTCTCGGCCCTATGTTTTTCTTAACCTAATTGTGTTCTGTTTTCGTTTTCCCCTTATTTTAACCAACACAGTTTTCATTTTTAATTTTTTAGTTCTGCTTTTATTTGAGCAGTATATTTTTAAATTTCAACAAAAGAGAAAACAAAATTATTGTCTACCTATAAAAAGAACATTCTATGAAAATGAATCTCTAACTTACAATTATAAAATATTAATCTTTTTCTCAAAACGGTTAATATGAACACCTTTGATTGAATAAATACATTGCTTAGCATCTCTTACTAGAGATAAAAATGTGTTAATTTAGTTTAAACAAATATATATGATTAGGATATGGGATCTCTTAGACCAATGTCAAAGAAAAGAAAGAAAAGTCCAGAGAGTATATAGTGATTAAGACCAAATAAAAGGTAAAGCAAATGATACATTTAACCCTGTTTCAATTTCATAACTTTATATATATATATATATATTGCATATTCTTTAATCAATAGAATATACATCAATTATGGAGCTCGATGTTTTTTTCTGTTCTTTGGACATGCTTTGTGAGTTTGCTTTTTGAAATTAAAACTAATGTTGATTTTTTAAAAAGGAAAAAGAACTTTGAAAGAGAGATTTGATTCTAATCTTTATAGAATAATAATGGAAGAAAAGAAAGCGCATTAGGCATTGTCCCATAAGTGATCATACTCATAACTCATTAATTATTTATCAATTATCACTTATGTAGTAAACACTGGTCACTTCTAGACGTTAAAAAAAAAAGAACTAGTCGATCCTCTCAATCATTTGGGTTGGTAGTAAATACTTAACTGGAATTCTGATCATGTTTTTTAGGAAGATTAACACTAATATATCCTATATATTGAAAATAAAATATTTTCGAGAACAAGATAATAAAATATTCCATATGCAGTGAGGAGGGAGAAGTTATGAGACTTAAACAATATTTAGAGTGGTTGACAATTAAAACAAATTAAAATTAATTATTCTTCTCCAATTACGTACTCTCAGATATATATTCTTGGCCTACGCATCATCAAACGCATTATCAAATACAAATTTATATTCTTGAATCCTATATAT
>PKMM01043215.1:80300-132351 GCA_002933915.1 Eutrema heterophyllum | reverse complement strand
TTTCTCCTAATTTCCAGATTTGAGATGGAGTTGAAGTGTACATAACACTGATCAATTTACCAACCCATACTAGTGAGAAATTCAAAACGAAAGATAGAAATAAGACCCAAGGGAACCGAACACCATGTTTTTTAAAGTAAAGAGCGAGACAGAGGGAAAAACGAAAACCATGTTATCAACAAAGGAGATGCTTGCTTGGTGAGAGTAAAGAGTGAGACAGAGGTGTTAACGAAGAGAGGGTCATGAGAAAGGCATGAACGAACCACCAATTGAAAGAAGCAGCCGCCGCTCAAGCTCAACTAGGGTTTTGGATTTTTGAGAAACGATGGACAACAATGATGATGGAGAGATGTCTCAAAATGGTTTTTTTTTTCAAAATGGGCTTTTATGTTATGGGCTATATGTTTTTCTGAAATAAAACCATGCATGAACATTAACAAATAGTTGGGCTTATATTATGATTATGTAGAAATATGAAACGGATACCGGATATCCGGTTTTAAATTTGGCCATTATCCGTATCCGTATCCGTATCCGGCGGATATGCAACATTACTATCCGTATCCGACTATCCGGATATCCGTTTTTTCGGAGCGGATCGGAGCGGATTCCGGATCGGATAACGGATACCGGATAATAATCCCAGCCCTACATAATACCGTATAAAAAAAAAATGATAATAATAAAAAAGTCTTGACTTTCTTTATAAAAAAAAAAAAGTCTGACTTTGACCTTTTTTTTGTGCAACAGTATCTCTTCTTTATCGGTTTCCATTTCCTGATCCTGTGTCTTAAAGATTTTATCTAATCCTTGAATCGAAGGGACATGATAATCGAGAAACAAGTCAAAGCCCATTATAGAAAGGCCCGTTATAATTTAAGATACTAATTTTAATTACGAAATAAGTGAGTTTATCTCGTTGGGCCCAAAAACTAGAAAAAAATGCATAAAGTGTGTTACGCAAAAAACAGCGTCGTATCGTAATTAACCCTACAAGAAGAAGAAGTTTCGACAAGGAAGAGACACAGAGAGAGAGAGAGAGGCAGTTTTTAAGAAGACGGAGAAACAATGGCGGTAGAAGATACTCTCAAGCCTGTTGTTACGGAAGAAGCGAACCCTAATTCTATAGAGAATCCGATTGATCGATACCATGAGGAAGGTGATGATGCTGAGGAAGGAGAGATCGTCGGCGGAGACGTAGACGAATCGGGCAAATCCGCCGTTCCTCAATCGCATCCGTTGGAGCAGTCGTGGACTTTCTGGTTCGATAACCCTTCTGTTAAATCGAAGCAGACCACTTGGGGAAGTTCCTTGCGATCCGTCTTCACTTTCTCTACCGTCGAGGAATTCTGGAGGTTAGGCTTTACGACAATCTTCTGTTCTTACAATGATTCTGCAATCTGGATTTAGTTTGGGTTTTGTTTAAATTCCGTTTTCTCGAGGAAATTTGTGATCTTTGTTGGTGGATTAGATCCCACGAAGTCCACTTTTCTTATCTATTTCTGAAGAGTTAGTTGTTTGGTATTTGAAATTGCAGCTACAGTTTATGTGATGGCTTAAGCTAGATAGCTAAGATCTTCTGTTTAATCTAAAGCAACAGTTAGATCTTGTTTTTGTTCACCTGTTTGCTTCATATAAGAACTAAACATTGAACCAGAGTTAGACTAGTTCTTACCTCACCTTAATGTTAGAGAGACCTTAGAAGAGCAAAGTTAGTGCACGAAGGAGACCAAATTTCTTAAAATCATCAACTCTTTCTTAGTATTTTTGTGGGTAGCAGATCATGAGCAAACAGTTTCTTGGTGACTGAGGGATGCTATTGTATTGTCTTGTCTTCTTTTTTGGTTGTGAAATTTCTCTCCATGGGATTAAGAGGTTTGTATACCTTTCGTTCGGCTTCTTATTATATAAGACATTTTACTTTGCTCTGCAGTTTGTACAATAACATGCGGCATCCGAGCAAGCTAGCTGTCGGAGCTGACTTCTACTGTTTCAAACACAATATCGAACCTAAGTGGGAGGATCCTATTTGTGCAAATGGAGGCAAATGGACTATGACCTTCCCTAAGGATAAGTCTGATAAGTGCTGGCTTTACACCGTATGTTTTTTATTCTTCTTAATTTTACTTGACCCATAATTCTTGGTTCACCATCCAATCGAGTCTAACCGGGTTTTTTCTTATCACGTGTTTCGTTGTAGTTGCTTGCGTTGATTGGAGAACAGTTTGATCATGGAGATGAAGTCTGCGGAGCTGTTGTTAACATAAGAGGAAAGCAAGAAAGGATATCCATTTGGACCAAAAACGCTTCCAACGAAGCTGCTCAGGTTAAAAAAAAGAAGAAGATAATTTCTAAACAAAAATCCATCAAGCTGTCTCTCTGCTAAAAAAGACATGAAAATTTCATTTCCTTCAATGTTGCAGGTGAGCATTGGGAGACAATGGAAAGAATTTCTTGATTACAACAACAGCATTGGCTTCATCATCCATGTAAGAAGAGAGTTTCTCTTGATGCTAATTTCAAAAGTCTTTTTCATTTGGATCTCTCACTGTGTTTGTTCTTTTGTCTGTTTTTGGTTTGGTTTTTCTTCAGGAGGATGCGAAGAAGCTGGACAGAAACGCAAAGAGCGCTTACACCGCTTGAAACCCAACAACCTCTCAAATCTTTACATCGTTTCAATTACAGTTTTGTATGTGAGAGATCTCTATTTATATCATCAAAACATGGCTTGACACTGCCTTTGCTCTTGAGTGTTGATTGTTCACAGGTTCTAACATTTCATTTAGTATTATTAATATATTAGTATGGTCGTCATAAAATTTATCGTGTCCTTGTATAAAACCAGACTTGATATCGACGATGTACATCCGTTTTCATCTTCACCTGAAGACTTTTGAAAATCCACTGGAATGTGCTCGCAAAGGATCTGTCTCAGTATCCAGTAGAGCCTTTAAACAAAATGATAATCAGGTGAAATCAAGATTTTGAGGAATGTATTGTAATCATATGGTTTAAAATTTCACTTTTCATATGATTTCCATGAGAACCGTAATAACCAAGATAATTTTGGAATTTGAGTATTATGGTAGTGTTTCTCCTCTCCCTGAAAACCATGTAAAGTTCTGTAATTTCACAAGCGATTACGTCCATCAATTAATCTATTACCAGTTCCATGATCCTAGATTATCATGAGAAATTTCCGATAAGGTTTTGCTCGAAGCCCAACAACACCAGAATGATCACTTCCCACAACCAAAGCTGTTCATGGTGGTGTTTGTCAACTGACCCATAAGGTTTTTCTTCTGACACCGAAGAAGAAGAAAAGAAATGTGTGATATGTTTGGCCAATCTGTTGGAGTCGATCGGAGACAAAACGAGTAACCGCATTGTCTTTTTGTGGGCATTACTTTCACGAAACATGTATCCTGCATTGGTTAAAAGAACACAACTTGTGTCATTTTTGCCGTTGACCTGTTAGTAATGTTGATCTTAAGGATTTCATAGTGAGTTAAGAATAGATCGGAGACAAGCTAAGAGGAGTTGTGTAAATCCGATATTGAATACTAACTGTAATTGTATTCAAAAAGTATTTTTAATAATTTTTTGAGGATTAGGCACGTTGTTAAATCTTGATGTATTTCTTGTGTATTGGGTGTTTTTTTTTTTTTTTTTTTTTAATTACCAGGATGTTCTTGACCGAAACCCGTAATCCCCTAGGTGCATAACTACAATATGTAATATTAGTTTTGTCCCAAACATCATTCGATCATGTGACATCTAGATTTTGCCTAAGATACTTTTCAGTCAAGTTAATAACACTTAGTGAGTTAGGAAGCTCTTAACATACCTTTAAAATATACTATATCATAAAGGAGGCCGGAAACATGGGCTTGGTTCACTTTTCACCATAGCCAGCTCTAAAAGGAGGAAAGAAAGGTTATGTAGATAGTTCCACAAACTTCAAAGTGAAGCAGCAAGTCATCGAAGGTTGTGGAGAAAGATAAAAACATTATAATATGCTCTTTAAGAGACTTCCCCTTCTATCAATACCAAGAAAATTTTTCTATCTTTTTGTGTTTACCTCTCTTCAAGATTCGCTATAATTTCAAAGAATTTGGGGATTCATTTTGTAGGATTCACTATAAATTTATTTCCAAATACAAATGAAACAAGGGATTCAAAAAATATAGGTTTAACAAATCCTTTCTAAAAATAAATAAATAAATAGGTTCCAATTTATACACATATTTATAAAAAAGTTCAATCTATTTTTTTTAAAAATTGAGATTATATCGACTGATTTCCTTGCACGTACTAAAAACAGCTCTAATAAGATGAGATCAAGGAGGTGGTGCCCTTTTTCTGTTGTTTTCTTGAGGTTTTATGTTTCTCTCAAGACCTGAACCCATATAGGAACCGATAGGGTTTCGGTTCGGTTCCAATCAGTTTCGGGTCATTCGGATCTTAATTTTGAGAACCGATAAATACCCAAATTTTTTTGGATATAGTTCGATTCGTGTATTTTATACCTGAAATACCCAAAATATATCCGAAAACCCGAAAATATATCCGGAAACCAGAAAATATACCAAAAAACCAAAAAAAACTAAAGAAAATATATCCGTAAAACCAAAAATATACCTGAAATACCTTAAATACCCGAAAAATTAACTAATATTTATGGGTATATAATTATATTTCGGATATTTCGGGTACCCGATCGGTTCTCGGTTCTCAGTTCGGTTCCGGTTCTTCGGGTATAAAAGTTTAGGATCCATCGGATATTTTTATAGGTTTCGGTTCGGGTTCCATTCCTCCTAATCGGTTCGGTTCCGGTTTGGTTCCGGGTATTTTGACTGGGTCTAGTTCAACTGCCAATAAATATTATTTTGCATTGTACCGATTTAACTCGGTTTTTGACGGTGACCGGTTACGTAACCGAGGAAATGTGAGTGTCGGTAAGAGATTCGTCAACTGTCTGAAAAGGACCATTTGGGACGACAAGATCCTTGACTCATACCCTTATTTATTTGCACAATATTAGATTAACTTTTATATTATTTTTATTGTTATCCAATCTTTCATCATATGGGTTTGATCTTAATATATAAACAAAAGGGTTGCTTATGTTTTTTTTCTTCCAATACTGGTGAAATCAGAATCTGAGATTTAATTTACTAGATATGGTAAATCAACTACAAAAAGCTTAAAATATTGAAAATAAATAAATAAAGTACAGTATAGCTTATACACAAACGCATACCAAAGGGGCTGAAAAAAATACATATGGATGCATGTGCAGATTAGATCTAAATCTATGACTATTGTAATAATATTGTTAAGATCTTGCTGCGAAACTACACACATTTAATTCAGTCATTTTAAAAAAGTATTTTTCAATTTGACTAAATCGAAAGCGCCTTCGTCAAGTTAAAATCAAATCTCAATTAGTGTTCCGATTAATGAAGACGAAGAAGACATAATTATTTTAGTGAGTTCTCTCTCTGTCACACTCCAAGCTTTATACTTTCCTGCAAGCTCATCACTGAAAGAGCTAAAGGCAGAGATCTGAGAAGGGAAAAGAGATTTAGAGTCTATCTGCTACAGGATCTACATCGACCAGGTGAATACTTCCTCTCTACTCTAGCTTCGTTTTCTAGCTCTGAAACTCATCTTGTTTCAACTAGATCCGTTTTGGGTTTTTGATTTCAATACTAAAGTTATAGTCTTTAAATCCCATTTGATAAACCCTAGATTTCAATTGCTAAATTCTCAGATGACATGGCTTAGTTTGAATTTGCTAGATCCTCGTTAACAGATCTTGATCTTTCTTAGCTCAAAGTTGTGTGCTTTACTGAGAATCAAGTTTATGATTTGTTCAAATTCTTCAGGGGATTTCAATGGGTTCTAAGAATAATCCACCAGGGAATAACAGATCGAGAAGTTCTCTATCTCTAATCGTTGTGATTGGTTTATGCTGTTTCTTCTACCTTCTTGGAGCATGGCAAAAGAGTGGGTTTGGTAAAGGAGATAGCATAGCAATGGAGATAACAAAGCAAGCTCTATGCACAGACGTTGTCACTGAGCTTGACTTTAAACCTCATCACAACACAGTCAAGATCCCTCAAAGATTAGCTGATCCGAAACCCGTTTCTTTCAAGCCGTGCGATGTGAAGCTCAAGGATTACACGCCTTGTCACGAGCAAGACCGAGCCATGAAGTTCCCGAGAGAGAACATGATTTACAGAGAGAGACATTGTCCTCCCGAGAATGAGAAACTTCGTTGTCTTGTTCCAGCTCCTAAAGGGTATATGACTCCGTTCCCTTGGCCTAAAAGCAGAGATTACGTTCACTACGCTAATGTTCCTTTCAAGAGCTTGACTGTCGAAAAAGCTGGACAGAATTGGGTTCAGTTTCAAGGGAATGTGTTTAAATTCCCTGGTGGAGGAACTATGTTTCCTCAAGGAGCGGATGCGTATATCGATGAGCTAGCTTCCATTATCCCAATCAAAGATGGATCTGTTAGAACCGCATTGGACACTGGATGTGGGGTAAGTCGATTTTCAATATCTGTTTTTTTTCATTTCTTAGATCTTGATTCTAATTTTACATCTCTAGGTTGCAAGCTGGGGTGCTTATATGCTTAAGAGGAATGTTTTGACTATGTCGTTTGCGCCACGGGACAACCATGAAGCACAAGTCCAATTTGCGCTAGAGAGAGGCGTTCCAGCGATTATCGCGGTTCTTGGATCAATTCTTCTTCCTTATCCTCCAAGAGCCTTTGATATGGCTCAATGCTCTCGATGCTTGATACCGTGGACTGCAAATGGTAAGTATCAACTATCAAAATAGGCGCAAATCCACATTTCTTGCCCAATTTATACTCAAAATGTTGTCTTTGCTTCTTGATTGCTTGTACAGAGGGAACGTACTTAATGGAGGTTGACAGAGTCCTGAGACCGGGAGGTTACTGGGTTTTATCGGGCCCGCCGATTAACTGGAAGACCTGGTACAAGACGTGGAACCGATCTAGAGAAGACCTCAATGCCGAGCAAAAGAGAATAGAGGAAATCGCAGAGTCTTTATGCTGGGAGAAGAAGTATGAGAAGGGAGACATTGCGATTTTTAGAAAGAAAATAAACGATAGATCGTGCGATAGATCAACACCGGTTAACACCTGCAAGAGAAAGGACACTGATGATGTCTGGTACAAGGAGGTGGAAACGTGCGTAACACCGTTCCCTAAAGTATCAAGCGAAGAAGAAGTTGCTGGAGGAAAGCTAAAGAAGTTCCCTGAGAGGCTATTTGCAGTGCCTCCAAGTATCTCTAAAGGTTTGATTAATGGCGTCGACGCGGAATCATACCAAGAAGACATCAAACTGTGGAAGAAGCGAGTGACTGCATACAAGAGAATCAACAGACTGATAGGTTCCACTAGGTATCGTAATGTGATGGATATGAATGCTGGTCTTGGTGGATTCGCTGCTGCGCTCGAATCGCCTAAGTCTTGGGTTATGAATGTGATTCCAACCATTACAAAGAACACATTGAGTGTTGTCTATGAGAGAGGTCTCATTGGTATCTACCATGACTGGTAAGACATCTACTCACACAATCTTTGTCTTCCTTCCATTAATGGCCATTTTTTCAATATCTTTTCCTTTTGAAATCTCTGCAGGTGTGAAGGGTTTTCAACTTATCCAAGAACATACGATTTTATTCACGCTAGTGGTGTCTTCAGCATGTATCAGCACAGGTAAAGATTATAAAGTATAAACCCTAAAGCTAAGAACTTTCGGAGAATTAGGAGAATTAGCATCTCTTGTCTCAACACTAAAGCTAAGAACTTTATACTAAAGCTAAGACCTTTATGAGAAATGTCAGAGATATCTACTGATGAATGGTGAATTTCATTGGGCAGCTGCAAAATTGAGGATATTCTTCTTGAGACGGATCGGATTTTACGGCCGGAAGGGATTGTGATTTTCCGGGATGAGGTTGATGTTTTGAACGATGTGAGAAAGATCGCTGATGGAATGAGATGGGACACTAAATTGATGGATCATGAAGATGGTCCTCTCGTGCCGGAGAAAATTCTCGTCGCCGTTAAACAGTATTGGGTCGCCGGCGGTGATGGAAACAGTTCGTCATCGTCTGCTGATAATAGTGAAGAAGAGTAAAGAAAACTCAGGTATTGGATTTTACAGTCCCTGTAACTTTACATGTTTACCCGATTTAACCACGAAGTTTTGTTAAGATCAGTTAAACCCACAATGCGTATTATAGACTTAATTACAACCCAAGAACTGTGAAATCTACAATTTGAACCCTTTCACTCTATATATGTTTGAGAATCTGAGATACGAATTGAAGAGTATTTTTTGGTATTTTATCAGGTGAAGTGTAGATTTATTTTACGACACCTGGAAAATTCTTATCAAAGGAAGGAATCAGAATTTCCATGAAAGAAAGGGGTCGAAAAGTTGAAGTACAATATAGATGGATTAAGACGAATATGTGCATCTATGTTTTTTTTCTGTTCCCTAGTTGTATTTTATTTTTATTATCGAAGGAAAAAAGCAATAGTTCCATGTGTTTTGCAAGATAGTTGAAGCCTTGAACGTTTGTTATGATGTGATCTTGACATTTTGTTTTAATAATAGTTTTTCACAAAGAAAATTTATGAGTTCAAATGGAAACTTTTGGATAAATATAAATCGTAGAAAAATATCAATAATAGTTCATTGACATTATTGTAGGGAAAAAGGATTCATACGTCAGTCGATGTTGTACGTAAATGGATATTACTGTTTTGGAACAAAGCTATAGTTGTCATGGGTCACCTTTTGTCCATCATACAAATATGCACCACGCACTAATAACAACATAAACAAACATATAGAAATTCGTATAAATCAAGGCATTTTACAAACTTTGATATATCATAGACGTTTATGCGAATCTATAAAAACACAATCCATCAACAAGTGAGATTTAAACAAAACGATTCAGTCCGCAACATCAATCTATTTTAGTTTCCGACCTAAAGAAACTATGGATTGTGAAATCGGAAGCTCCTTGGCTACAAACAAAAAGGACCAATATAAAGTAAAAACCAACATAGACTCCAGTTTCGTCTATACCACCAGCTTCCAACAATCATTTTCGTCTAAGTGATGAGTCCATAAAGGAAACTAATTTTCTCATTCAATTATCTTATTACAAATTCGATACTCTCCCGTTTTAAAACACATGTTTTTTTTTTTGTGGTTTGAATTTTTTTATTACAAATAAGAAGAACAATTACAAGAACAAATTTTTTCTGTAAGCTTGAATCCATTAACTTTAATAAATCGCATTTTCTGGGAGTCGAACTCCATATCTCCTAGTGTAAAATGATTAACCATTTGGTCAATCATTGAACTAAGGGTTTCCACGATACATGTTGCTTTTGAATTATAACTTTTTTATAAAATAAAAAGTACGTGCATATACTTGATACATATTTTAATTGGTTTGTTCTTCCCAGACAAAGGAAAAACATTAGTGTATTCTTTTTTTTTTTTTTTTGGGACCCAATTCATTAGTGTATTCTTCTAAACCTACTTTTACTTCATCCGACTCATATCAATTTACCACTTTAGAATTTTCTTTTTTGTTTTCTATAATTGGGGATCAAGGATCGTAACCTAAAACAATAGTATGTCTCGTTTTTCTCTCCTAAATTAGGGCGACTAATTGGCGATAGGTCTCTTCCTTCCGCCGCCGCTGGTGCGGCCTCACGCCCACCGGTGCGAATTCTGACTTACTCCCTCCTCTTCCTTTCTTCATGGGCTCCTCAGTTCCTTCTCTGCTTGCTCTCAAGGATCCTTCAGATCCGTGTTCCCAGGTTCCAGTCGGTGTTCTCGCCGTGTCTCGAGTGGCTCTCCTGAAACCTCATCACGTCGTCGTCTCCTGCTTCTGGATGAACCTCCGGTGGCTGCTGGTCCGGCAGTGGTCTCTCCATCTGTTGAGATTCAGGCTTTAGCTTCTTCGGATTCATCTCATGTGGTTTTCGTTTCCCCTTCTGCCACATATCCAGTTTTAGCTGAGAAGTTGGCTCCCAATTTTTCTGTTATCGCTCTGGCGGTTGAGCAGTCGATCCCGCTGGTTGTTGCTCCGGCGGTGATTTCTACCTCTCTCTCCGTTCCTCCGCCAGATAACCCCGACGATTTGCTGTTTCTCCGAGTTGCCCCGATTTCTGATAAACCCTTCTCTCCAGTTCTATCTTCGGGTTTTCCATTTGCTGATTTGGAGTCAACTAGCTTTCCGGCTTGTCCTCAGTCCGTTTCGCAGTGCAAAGTCTCTCCGGAGCCAGCTCCTTCACCAATTACGTGGATCTCGAAATTCAAATCGTCTTTCCAGAACCTATCAAAAGTAGCCTCGCCGACCTTCTACGCTGACGGTGTTCCTCAAATTGCAGCGCCTGATTCGATTATTTTTGGCTCGTCTCAACTATGGAAAGACCATATGTGGCTTATTTTCACGGCATCCCTCCTTCTCCGGCAAAAATTTTCTCCGATTTGAACCCGATTTGGGGTAAACAAGGGAGAATTTCCGTTAAATCTCATTCTTAAGGCGTGTGTCTCATTTACATTCTGTGTGCCGTGACGAGACAGTGGGCTCTCGACGTTGGCTTATGGCACTCATGCAATTGTTCTTTCACTGTCTCCTTGTGGTCTCCTTCCATCAACTTAGCTCCAATGAAGTTGGAGTATGCTCCCATTTGGGTTCTCTTCCGGAACGTTCCTCCTGAGTTATGGTCTCTTATTGGGTTCAGCACAATAGCCTCAGGGGTGGGGTTTCCGGTTCACTCAGAATTCCCTAAGTTAAGCCCTTACTCCAATGGGGTTATGAAATTGAAAGTCGTCGTTGAGTTAGCACAGCCTCGATCCAACTCATTGCGTATTTTGGATAAGTTGAACAACTCTGTTATTGTATCAATGGAATACCCCAAGCTCCCTCCAAAATGCAGTGTTTGTTGTGACTTTGGTCATCTAGAGCTCCGTTGTCCCCTTGCTTCGATTCCAAAGGTACCCGTCCCTTTGGAAGGCGGTGGTCACACCCGTCCCCTGAAAAAGGATGAGGGTCAGTCATCAAGTTCAAATCGAGTCAACAATGAAGCTGTGGGCTCCTTGGTCCTGGGGACAAGATCTACTGTGAGATTATCCCAAAGCTTGCCTAGTTCTCCTAAAGCTTCAAATCTTCCCTTGGTTACCAGTGCTGATAGCAGTTCTGGTGGGTGGACTCGAGTTGTGCGGCGATCAAGGGTTCCTCCTCCTTCTTCCTCAAAAGTTTCTTCTGGTCATTCTTCTGTGCGTCCAGTTACTACAACTCAGTTTGAGGAAGAAGATAAACTTATTCAAAATGCTCAGGCTATTATCAGGAAGAGAATTGCTTCTTTGGAAGTTGAACCTCTTGCTTTTGTCACTGCTCTCTCTCGAAAAGCAGCTAGAAAGAAGGAGCGTCAGCGTTTGCTTTTGCTATCATCTTCCTCACCGGTATCCTCTCGCTCTCAGGCTCATCCGGTTCATTCGTCAGACTCTGTTAAGAATTCAGCTTTCAGTGGGCAATCGCGTTCGCGATTTGTCCAGCTTTCGAAAGTCTAAGTGCTAGGCACTGTCCCTTTGACTTCATAATGAAGTGTTTTTGTTGGAATGTAAGGGGCCTAAACGGCGATATAAGACAGTTAGTAGTTAAACGGTGGATTACCGCCAACCAGCCTTTAATAGGCGGCTTTTTGGAAACGCATATGCATCAATCTAATTTAGGCGGCCTAATGAGTAGGTCCTTTCCAGGCTGGAATTTTGAAGCTAATTATTCAGATGGGGTTGAGAATGGAAGGATATTTGTGATTTGAAACCCTTTCTTGCCAGTAGTCACTTATCTCAAGACCCTTCAGCTAATGATGTGCGGTGTTTTTAATCCCACCTCCAATCAATCTTTCACGGTGGCCTTCATTTATGCAAGAAACAGGAGAACTGAAAGGCTGCCCCTTTAGACCCTTGTTAAGGAGTTGGCATCTTCCTCCTTATTGAGAGAGTCTCCTTTCTTGCTGATGGGTGATTTTAATCAGGTTTTATCAATGTCCGAAGCTTTTTGTCTTTCTCCGAGTACTGTTTCCTTACATGGATTATCAGATTTTCAGGAATGCCTTTAAGAAGCTGGCCTTTTCGATATGTCAATGCGGGGATGTCATTTTACTTGGAGTAATAAATGTCCTCTTAATCCCAAATCTCGCAAGCTTGACAGAGCTCTTATTAACGAGGCTTGGCAGGATTCCTTTCCGGCTTCCAACGCTCTCTTTGATGCCCCAGGAGACTCCGATCATTCTCCATGCTTGGTGTCCTTGTCCAACGAAGTAGTGAGGAGGAAGTCTCGTTTTAACTTCTTTCTCTTTTTTACTACTCATCCAGATTATGACAGGTTGATTCGTGCTGCATGGCAGAGCCTTTATCCGGCAGGCCCATTGGTTTCTCTCTATCTGAGGTTGAGAGCATCAAGGTTTTGTTGTAAGGAGTTAAACCGTGGTAGCTTTAGTAATATCCAGGCCAGAACCAAGGAAGCTTTTGAGAAGCTGGAGGCTATTCAAATGCAATTGTTATTGTTACCAACTCAGTTGCTTTTTGAAAAAGAGGTTGCCCTAAGGAGTTCCTGGTTATTTTTAGCCTATGCGGAAGAGTCTTTCTTTAAACAAAAGTCTAGAATCTGTTGGTTAACAGTAGGAGACGTGAATACTATTGNCGTTGTCCCCTTGCTTCGATTCCAAAGGTACCCGTCCCTTTGGAAGGCGGTGGTCACACCCGTCCCCTGAAAAAGGATGAGGGTCAGTCATCAAGTTCAAATCGAGTCAACAATGAAGCTGTGGGCTCCTTGGTCCTGGGGACAAGATCTACTGTGAGATTATCCCAAAGCTTGCCTAGTTCTCCTAAAGCTTCAAATCTTCCCTTGGTTACCAGTGCTGATAGCAGTTCTGGTGGGTGGACTCGAGTTGTGCGGCGATCAAGGGTTCCTCCTCCTTCTTCCTCAAAAGTTTCTTCTGGTCATTCTTCTGTGCGTCCAGTTACTACAACTCAGTTTGAGGAAGAAGATAAACTTATTCAAAATGCTCAGGCTATTATCAGGAAGAGAATTGCTTCTTTGGAAGTTGAACCTCTTGCTTTTGTCACTGCTCTCTCTCGAAAAGCAGCTAGAAAGAAGGAGCGTCAGCGTTTGCTTTTGCTATCATCTTCCTCACCGGTATCCTCTCGCTCTCAGGCTCATCCGGTTCATTCGTCAGACTCTGTTAAGAATTCAGCTTTCAGTGGGCAATCGCGTTCGCGATTTGTCCAGCTTTCGAAAGTCTAAGTGCTAGGCACTGTCCCTTTGACTTCATAATGAAGTGTTTTTGTTGGAATGTAAGGGGCCTAAACGGCGATATAAGACAGTTAGTAGTTAAACGGTGGATTACCGCCAACCAGCCTTTAATAGGCGGTTTTTTGGAAACGTATGTGCATCAATCTAATTTAGGCGGCCTAATGAGTAGGTCCTTTCCAGGCTGGAATTTTGAAGCTAATTATTCAGATGGGGTTGAGAATGGAAGGATATTTGTGATTTGAAACCCTTTCATGCCAGTAGTCACTTATCTCAAGACCCTTCAGCTAATGATGTGCGGTGTTTTTAATCCCACCTCCAATCAATCTTTCACGGTGGCCTTCATTTATGCAAGAAACAGGAGAACTGAAAGGCTGCCCCTTTGGACCCTTGTTAAGGAGTTGGCATCTTCCTCCTTATTGAGAGAGTCTCCTTTCTTGCTGATGGGTGATTTTAATCAGGTTTTATCAATGTCTGAAGCTTTTTGTCTTTCTCCGAGTACTGTTTCCTTACATGGATTATCAGATTTTCAGGAATGCCTTTCAGAAGCTGGCCTTTTCGATATGTCAATGCGGGGATGTCATTTTACTTGGAGTAATAAATGTCCTCTTAATCCCAAAACTTGCAAGCTTGACAGAGCTCTTATTAACGAAGCTTGGCAGGATTCCTTTCCGGCTTCCAACGCTCTCTTTGATACCCCAGGAGACTCCGATCATTCTCCATGCTTGGTGTCCTTGTCCAACGAAGTAGTGAGGAGGAAGTCTCGTTTTAACTTCTTTCTCTTTTTTTATTACTCATTCAGATTATGACAGGTTGATTCGTGCTGCATGGCAGAGCCTTATTTATCCGGCAGGCCCATTGGTTTCTCTCTATCTGAGGTTGAGAGCAGCAAAGTTTTGTTGTAAGGAGTTAAACCGTGGTAGCTTTAGTAATATCCAGGCCATAACCAAGGAAGCTTTTGAGAAGCTGGAGGCTATTCAAAGGCAATTGTTATTGTTACCAACTCAGTTGCTTTTTGAAAAAGAGGTTGCCCTAAGGAGTTCCTGGTTATTTTTTGCCTATGCGGAATAGTCTTTCTTTAAACAAAAGTCTAGAATCTGTTGGTTAACAGCAGGAGACGCGAATACTATTGTCTTCCACAATTCTGTGAAAGGAAATTTATCAAGGAACATTATTCACTTTCTGCGTGATGATGGTAATAAGATTTCAAATCCTCAGAGCTTGAAAAACATGGTAATTCAATTCTATTCTTCTTTGCTGGGAACCGTTAATGCTGATGTTGACACTTGTTCTATTTCTCATATTCAAAGATTACATTCCTTTCGGTGTGATTCAGCTTTAGCTGATTAGCTGTCAAGTATTCCAACAGGAGTTGAAATTAAGGTAGTAGTTTTCTCTCTTCCAAAGAATAAGGCACCTGGGCCGGATGGTTTTACAGCTGAGTTCTTCACGACCTCTTGGGATTTGGTAGGGAGTGATTTAATCAAAGCGGTGCAGGATTTTTTCATTAACCCTTCAATGTCGAGGCATGTTAATTCCACTGTGTTAGCTTTGATCCCTAAAGTCACTGGAGCAGCAAAGTTGACCGAATTCAGGCCAATCTCCTTGTGTAACACAGTCTACAAAGTCATATCCCGAATCCTAGCATCTCGCCTAAAGTGTTTCACTTCAGAAGCGGTTCAAAGAAATCAGGTTGGGTTTGTTAAAGGCATATTATTATGCGAAAATGTTCTGTTGGCTGCTGAGTTAGTGAGTGATTTTCACAAGCCAGGTTTTTCTTCTCGGTGATGCTTACAAATAGATATCACAAAGGCCTACGACAACGTGGATTGGGCTTTCGTTTTGAATATTTTGGAGGCTTTTGAGCTACCTGAAGCTTTCATTGGCTGGATCAGGTTATGCATAACATCTCCGCACTACTCTATAGCGCTGAATGGAGAATTGGTTGGGTTTTTTGAAGGGAAAAAGGCTTGCGCCAAGGAGATCCGATTTCCTCTTCCCTTTTCTTACTTGCAATGGATATCCTCTCCAAACTTCTGGATAAGGCTGCGAGAGAAGAGGTCTTTAAGTCGCATCCACGCTGTTTGGATCCTCTTATCACTTATTTGAGTTTTGCTGATGACGTTCTCATCTTCTTTGACGGGTCCTCAACCTCCTTGGATGGAATTCTCAGCGTTTTAAATTCTTTTCAGAGAATGTCGGGTCTAGCTCTTAGCTTGAGGAAATCTTGTATATTCATTGATGGAAACAACTTTGCCTACTCTAGAGAATTGGCTGGCAGGTTTGGTTTGCAGCTGGGATCCTTACCAGTCCGTTATTTAGGGCTTCCGTTGATGCCACATAAACTCAAGCCCCAAGACTACCAACCGCTGATTGATAAGGTGAAGGCTCGGATCTCGTCTTGGACAGTAAGGCAATTATCTTTTGTCGGAAGGCTGCAATTGATTCAATCTGTCTTATTCAGTATCATAAATTTTTGATCGGCGGTGTTTCCACTTCCGAAAGGATGCTTGGAAGCTCTTGAAAAAATTTGTAATGCTTTCCTTTGGAGTGGGGCTCCAAATTCAGCGAGAGGTGCAAAGATTTCTTGGGAATCTGTCTGCACTCCAAAAGAAGCTGGAGGGTTAGGACTGCGAAGGCTAGGGGATTCGAATCAAGTTTTTGGTTTGAAGCTCATTTGGCTTTTGTTTGCAGCAAATGGGTCCATGTGGGTTGCATGGATAGAGAAGATGATCAATAGAGGCAGATTATTTTGGAATACTGATTTTCAGCATACATGCTGTTGGATTTGGAGAAGCTTGATGAAGCTCCGAGTTCTAGCCCGTCCATTTTTAGCTTGTTAGGTACAATCTGGCCTTTCAGCTTTGTTTTGGCATGATGATTGGACAAATTTGGGTCCCTTGATTGATATCACGGGTCCAAATGGACCAAGAGTCTCGGGTATTTCATCCTTGTCCTCCGTTTGTGAAGCTTGTGCTGATGGTGGTTGGATTATATCTAGCAGCAGACATCCGATTCTAACTCTTCTTCGGGTTTGTCTTCCATCAAACTTGCATGCGTCTTTATCTTAGGAACCTGATTTTTTCCTTTGGAGGAACACATCAGGATCTCCTCCAGGAATCTTCTCTAATTCGAAGACTTGGTTATCGCTTCATCCAAATCCCCTTGTGGCTAGTTGGTTTAAAGCAGCTTGGCCAAAGGGTAGAATTCCCAAGCATTCTTTTATGATTTGGGTAGTGTTAAGGGACAGGTTACCAACGCGTGATCGATTGAGAAGCTAGGGCCTCAATGTTCCAGCCGAGTGCTTGCTGTGTGGATCTCTCGCTGAAAGTATAACCCACCTTTTTTCGACTGTATTTTTTCTGTGGAGGTTTTCAATTCCCTCTTCATTCACAATGATCTATCGCCTCCATTATTACTTGAAGATCTGGTCGTGTGGGTTCAATCCCCTTCTCGAAATAGGAAGCTTAAGGTCATTTGCAATCTCGTCTTCCAATCAATGGTGTATTTCTTGTGGAAAGAAAGAAATTCGAGGCTCCATTCTTCCTCTTCTAAACCGGCCCAGGTAATTGTCAAGGAAATCCAGCTTATTATGAGAGCAAAATTGCTTGGTTTAGACAGGGAACATCAACGACGAATTCACGTTCACTCTTCATCCATTTCTGTCCAGTCAGATTCTCATCTCTTCACTTGGTTCAGGTTTTTCCAACCTTAGTCTCTTGTTTCCAAATTGTTGGTTCTCTATTTTGGGATCACTAAATTTTAGCTTCACAATTGTTCTCTTTTTTCATGTATCTTGAATCTTTTTGTTGTTGTTTTTCTTCTGTAATTTTCTCTATTCATCTAGCTTTTAATCATCTTGTAATTTTTTCAAATGATGTCTCCTGAGCGAGAGAGGAAGAAGAGTGAATAAAGAATGAAAATTAANTTGATTTAAAAAAAAAAAAAAAAAAAAAAAAAAAAAGGATCGTAACCTAAATAATCAATATGGTAGTTTGATACACAACAAAAGAGAGGAGCCGTGATTAGTACTTTTTCGGCCAAAGAACTAATATAATAATATTAAAATACGTTAATTATCTAAAAGAACGCTTTTAGTTTACAAGACACGTGAAATGAAAAGCGTTTTCACGACCACGATCTTAAGTTTATCTTGTGTCGGACTAATGAAATTGAATGATTCAACAAGTACTACTAACTACTTTGATCATAGCAAACTAAGAAACTAGAAGAAATTATTTCAATCTTTTGTTTTTATCAAAAAAATAACGCAAGAGATTTCAAATTAGTTTTTTTCACCACTGGCTCACTGAGATATAACGTATCTTTTTGAAGTAAAAATTAATAAAAAAAAGGCGAGTTGAAAAAAAACGTGTGGCTAAAACTAGAAGAGAAGATGCTATAGACTCAACAAGAGCTCTGGGACACCTAAAAAGTCAGAACTTCATTCAATTACATACATATACAAACAGAAAATTTGACAAATGTTAGTTGTCTGTTTCATGTTCCACATGGAACATAAAGAGTGCATAAATATATGTCTCATTGTTTGGTTTTCAAATTTCTATTATCACGTCTTCTTTGATATAACTTTTATATTAGGTGTGTTTGATATGTATAAACCAACCAATTTGAATTAATATCTGAACCGAACTAAATCGTACTTTTTCTTTATATATCCTACTTCCTAGACACCAAAACAAATTTCGAACCGATCCAACATAGTAAAAACTGGATAAAACTTCAATTTATTGTCTAAGTTAGAAATATGCTTGATAAATACCCCGAACCGAAATCAATAATTCCTATTAGTATACGTTTGATTAAGACCTAAAGTCGAACCGAAACCATAATCGTATCAAATTGATCTACATACATGATTACATTCAATTTTATTTTGATAACATTCTAAAATTAAAAACTAAAAGATTCGAACTGAAACTAAATTAAAATTTGTAATTTAACGAAAAAAAAATTAAAATTAAAATTTGTATCGAACAACACTACTATCAAATATTCAAATATATAACAAAACAACTTATTATATTTCTGGGTTGTAAGTTTTTTTTTCTATTTGTAGAGAAATTGTGATCTGTTACAAAAACCAGTTTACCAAAAAAAAAAAAAAAAAAATACAAAAACCACCATTTGAAAATGAGGCGAAACTGTGTGCTAGCTATTACCTTTGTTTTATGAGAGGCTCATATAAATGTTTTTGTTTCCTTTGATTTATGGGAGGCTCATATAAATGTTTTTGTTTCCTTTCTATTTTTGGCTCAACACTAAATAATGCGTAACAACTTAACTCGATTGGTCCGTTCTGTATAAGCTCGTTCAATACAAGGTCGACTAGTTTTTTTTCCTTTTTCCTTTTGTCGATGATCGGTTACTTATGTTTAGTTTTTTTTTTTTAGTTTTTTTTTTGTCATCTAGAAGTAATATTAAAATCGAAGTGAAATACATATTGAATTACACCGAATCAAAAAAAAAAATACATCAACCGGTTGTCAACACATACAACACCGAAGCCATTAGCCCAAAAAAGGGAAGCAAAGACCATGTGATAAAGAAAGGTTTTTTTATAATATTATATGTTTTCCTAACAATTATCGTATTGGTGAATTATTCTTAACCAATATATGTAGTTTAGCGTTTGTGATATAGTGTTGTGTCTTTCGGTTAGCAAAATGGTGTTTTGCAGAGATTGGAAAAATGTGTGGTACTTTTATATGGAATGGTTTCCCGAATATCCATTCGAAAACTAAAATAGTTTGGGAAGAGGTATGCTGACTTAATAGGAAAGGAGGACTTGATATAAGACGAATGCAGGAAGTATCTAAGGTGTTCACCTTATGTTTGATTTGGAAGCATTTCATTTTATCAGGATTTTTGTGGGGTGTTTAGATGAGATGGTACTTGATAAGGCAAGGGTATTTTTGGGATGCGCGGGACACATCCCTTGAGTCTTGGATATGTAGAAAACTGCTGAAGTTTCGGCCTTATGCAGTGAAGTTTATTCGGTTGGAGGTTGGTAATCGTCAATCAACATACTTCTGGTCAAATTATATATTGGTTATCATTGGATACGTTGATTGGTTTGGTGGAAGATACAAGAACACAACGATTGGGTGTCAGTAGATTCGCTATAGTTCAAATTTCGTTTTGGAGGGGTCGTGGTCTCTCAAGCGATGTAGGAACCTCGTTCTTAAGCAATTGATTGCTCAAATTAGGTCTCAACTAGTTCTTGAGCCATCAGTTGAAGTTGATAAAGTTTTGGCGTCACTCTATTTTAGAGTATCGGGATAAATTCTCATCTTCGAAGACATGGTAACAGATCCAGACTTGCAATAGCAAGAAGGATAGAGCGAAATTGTGTGGTTTTTGCAAGGTGTGCCACGTTTTGCCTTCATCACTTGGTTAAAGGTAAAAGACCGGCTGTCCACAGGTTCGAGAATGAGGAGTTGGGTTGTGTTCAGCCTTGTTTATTGCGTGGTTAACTAGATGATACACGTACCACTTGATTTTTGTGTGCCTCTATTCATTTACGGTTTGGATGGACGTTGTGAGAGATCTACTGGATGCCCAAGCTGATCCCGATTGGACAACTACATTGCTTTGCGTCATTTCTTATCCATACAGTATAAATACTTTCTTTCCGTTTCAATTGGCGTTTCAAACTATGATCTATTATATTTGGTGAGAGAGGAATGAACGTAGACAAAATAAAAATCTCACTTGACTCATTGACAAGACCATCTAGAACAAGGTTTCTTCCTTGCATACTAATGATTCCTTACGCTATGTATCATTTCTTGAAAGATGATTCTATGCGAGAGGATTCCGTTAATGAATTTGTTCTATCTTTAAATTATGAAAGATTTTTATTTTTTTCCACTTAATTTGTTCGATTGTAAATAACCTTTTTATATGTTGATTCAATAAATTTAATATATACATGTATAGTTAAATATATATTTCACGTTGTTGTGTCATCATCCAATCCGAATTCAAATATGTATATTACACACTTCCCCAGTTTCGTTTGATTTTATGCATTTTTCACACATATTAAAAAACAATAAATGTTTAGTCATAAATATATTATTTTTTCTCACTAAACATTTTCTCATGACTATGAACTAATAATAATTCATCAAATTCAAATATTCTTAATTAATCACTTTTACAATTAATCAATAAAAATAGATAAAAATCCTAGAAAATCAATATTTGTAAAACAAAATAAAAATTTAGAAAATCAAATTTTCTGAAATGAAGCTAGTATTATATAGAGCAAAAAATGTATTGGTAAAAATAGTAAAAAAGACAACAAAAAAAAAAATAGCATTAATGACTATGAACTTTACTCTCTCTCTTTAAAAAAAATAATAACCACGATTGGATATGGTCAAACTAAAGTTTTTCGATTTCCGTTACAGAAAAAAATACATTTCGATTGGTTGTTGTATATATATATACCTAATAAGAAGTTTGAATGAAATGTATTTTTGTAAGTTGAATTTTAAAGTTTAGTGTAACTGAGACTAGATATATAAAAGGAAATAAGAAGTTTGGTTAAATTTAATTGTTGTTTTGAAATACTGACACACATGTCATCATAAAAGTTGCGGAAGGAGTTTGAAAGATGGAACCTCTGCAAAAAGATTTTCCCTACATTATACATATATAATTATTTCCACGAACATATAGAGTACCACCGTCACATAAAAGTCAAGATCTCTAAAATACATTGTTTCGATTATATTTCACCAGAACAACAAGGTTTATGGAGAGGGAACTAATTTAACCTGTTCTGAAACATGGTCCGACGAAATTATAAATCTAAGCTGGATTTTCATGCTAATAAAATAATTTTTATATATCATATTATTTTCACACACGAGCATATATGCAAAACTCAAACTAATGTTCGGGACTGGAATACATTCTAAAAATATGCCACAAAATTGCATTGTTAGAAACAAAATTCTGTTGTTTGGTAAAGATGTTTAGTTCAGATTATTTTTTTTTTTGAGTTTTTGAATTTTTGGATTTATAAAATGTATAAACCCAAATGAAAACTGAATATTGCATGGTTTAGTTTGTTTGTTTTCGTTTTCTTTTGGAGTGCTTGGTTTAGTTTCAGTTTAATTTTTTTTTTTTAGCAAAATTCATTTATAATTAAATATTTTTTTTGAATTTTGAATTATAATATTTTTTTCATATTAGTTCGATTTAGTTTTTCAGTTTTTTTTTACTTGGACCATTTGTATAACTAAATTGGACAAACTAATTTTTTTTTACCGTTTTTGTTAGGAAAAATATGGAATTAGTTCCGGATTTTGAACTCGACGTGGATCGCACGCGCAATCTTCTGATACGAAACCCGATCAATTTTTGTTAAAATATCTAATAAATGCCTATTTTGTAAATAAAATTGGGCTAATGTGGATATAATGATAATTTTAGGAAAGTTCAGCTTTTTTTTTTTTTTTGTTAAAGGAAATTAAACTTATATAAAATAATTTAAAAAGTCAAAAAAATCAATCAACCTTTATCTTTTTTTTCTTCTAAATTCATCCCTTTTTTCCTAAATTCAATTAACCTTTATCTTAGTGAGGCTTTTTATTCCCTATATCTTGTGTATAACCCAATGACAATAACAACACTACTCACCAACTTATTATAACTCTTCATCCATTTTCTCTCTCTAAAAGTCACCATGTCCACCCAAAGGATTTAACCTTGAATGCGACTAAGGACAGTGCGAGAGAGAGAGAGAGAGAGAGAGAGAGCTTGAGGAAGGGGTTTAAGCAGATCTGCTCAGAACCACTCTCAGGTATGGTGAGACCTTATAAATATGAAATTACCCTTAGTTTATTTCTTTTAATTTGACTTCTGGATTGTGAAAGTTTGTTTTTTTAATTACAAGCTTTGTTTTTTCTTTTGATAAATTATATGTTCATTGCATGTGATGTGAGCATCTCTTCTCTGAAAAACACTGGATTTGGGATCTTATCCTTCTTCTGCTAATGGGTGAACAAAAAAAAAAAATCAATTTCTTTAAATTTGTTTGATAGAAAGTGCAACTTTTGATTTGATCACAATTCTTTCTCTCTGGGTATCTCTCTCAATTTCCCTAAATTCTAGGGATTTGCCTTTCTCCTGCTTTGGTTGTCATTAGTCTGTGCTAAATCAATTAATCTTTAATTACACATACTGCATGCACGAGTTAACAACAATTAAAACTAATTAAGATGTAAGGATTAACTATTAATATATTCACTTTCAAATGATTCAAAGCTTTGTTAGATTTCATGGCATGGTGGTCCACTCTTTGAATAACAAAATCAAGTTCCTCATGAATTATTCTTATCTCATCAATAATACACACCTTTTTGTATATTTACCTTTTTTATGATTATTCCTTTTTAAAAAAAAAACTTATCCCATTTTTCCTTTTTTTATGTTATTAATCAAAATCTAGACAGTGATTTCGTTCCCGTAGAATCTACCGGCAACGACAGATACGGCGGCGAAAAGCGGCGGTGTTGGCCGCAAAAACGATGCAAAACCAGCTATGGTCTTTACTGCTAACGATTTATCAAAATGGGAAAATTTTCCAAAGGGACTTAGAGTTCTTCTCCTCGACGGCGGCGATGGCGACGGATTATCCGCCGCCGAGACACGATCAAAGCTCGAATCTATGGACTATATTGGTGAGCCAACTGTTTCTCTCTTAAACCTTTTATTTTCGTTTTTGTTCGATTAAAAAAGGATATTAATTATTTAATGGTTATGTATAAATAAATCATATTTTCCAAATATTTGAATGAGACCTTACGATGTATACGAGTTTAATTTTAGAGCTCTTACATGTCCCGTGACGACTCCGTTTTTGTTGTTGTTGTTCATTGCCCTGTTAATGGATTATTATAAAATTTAATATTAATATGTATAATGGTTTATAGTAAAAAAGCAACGTTTTAGTCGGTTGAAAGTGGAAAACAGAAGTAGTAAAAGCTGTGCAGTTATGTTTTGGAGTTTTGTTAGTTTACATAATTACATTTATGGAATTTTGAAAGAGCTGTTTATTGCATCTGAAAAAAGTCTTCAACTTTATCCTTTTTCTGAATCCGCGTTCGGGTTTCTTGAATCCGCGTTCGGGTTTCTGAATCCGCGTTTGAGTGTTAAGACTCTGCATTCAGTTCTTGATTTCTTTTTGGAACTTTCTTGCAGTCACTAGATTCACTGATGAATCCGAAGCTCTCTCTGCGGTTTTCAAAAACCCGGAGAGTTTCCACATTGCAATCGTCGAGGTGGCCGAGAATGAGAATTTCAAGTTTCTTGAAGCTGCCAAAAACCTTCTTCCTACTATAAGTTTGTGAACCGTTACAAGTACCCTTTTTTAAGTTTCTGTGAATCTTTACAATACGAAAAAAAAATCGTTAAAATGTGGATTTATCTTTGTCTTTACAGTGATTTCGACCGATCATTGCATCACAACTACAATGAAATGCATAGCGGTAAGTGACCGCAACTGCATTTTCACAGATGTATAATAATGTGATGAGAATTGACAAGTGTTTTCCAGCTTGGTGCAGTTGAGTTCCTTCAGAAACCGCTCTCACCGGAGAAATTAAAGAATATTTGGCAGCACGTCGTTCATAAGGTTCAGTTAGTTTTTCGCTTCTATACATCTTCGGTAAAATAGTAATCATCTAAGAAAGGTACATTTTTTTCGTTGTTAGGCATTTAATGATGGGGGAACTAGTGTTTCAGAATCACCATTTAATGATGGGGGAACTAGTGTTTCAGAATCACTTAAGCCCGTCAATGAATCCGTTGTCTCGATGCTTCATCTCGATACAGATATGATAACTGATGAGAAAGATCCAGCACCATCAACCCCGCAACTAAAACAAGTTTCACGGTTACTAGACGGTGATTGCCAAGAGAACATAAATTGTTCGATGGAAAACATAAATTCCTCGACCGAGAAAGAGAACACTGAAGATCAAGACATCGGTGAATCCAAATCAGTCGACACTACAAATCACGAATTAGTTGACGATAATGTGATTGTCAAAGAAGAGAAAGGAGACAGTGAAAAAGAAGGAGAAGTAGAAGAAGAAGGCTTAACCGGAGATCTGAAAAGCGAGAAGACAGATTCAGTTAATTTTCATAAGAAAGAAGATGATATTAAACCTATTAATAAATCATCCGGGATCAAGAACTTGTGTGGTAACAAAGCTAGTCGAAAGAAGGTAGTGTCATGTTCCTCTTTACGCTTCTTAGTGCTAAACGATTTAGGCTCTCGTTGATCATTGTTATTGAGTTCTTTTCCCTAAGGTGGATTGGACACAGGAGCTGCACAAGAAGTTTGTGCAAGCGGTAGAGGAACTTGGAGTCGATCAAGCGATACCTTCGCGGATTCTTGAATTGATGAAAGTAGACGGCTTAACTCGACACAATGTAGCTAGCCACCTTCAGGTAATTGACTCCAAAGTGTGGAATATCTTGCAGAGATTCTTGAGCTCTATGTTACGAAATCTTTTGGGTTCTTGAGCAGAAATTTCGGATGCATAGGAGGAATATTCTTCCAAAGGAAGACCATAACCATAGATGGATACAATCTAGAGAGAACCATAGACAAATTCAACGGCAATATAACGGTTTTCAGCAACAACACCGTCCCGTAATGGCTTATCCCGTTTGGGGTCTTCCCGGTGTTCATCCGCCTGGAGCAATTCCGCCTTTGTGGCCGCCGCCACTGCAGTCCTCCGGTCAATTACCTCCGTGGCATTGGAAACCACCTTATCCAACGGTAACATTTTCATTTTTCTTTATAACTCCAAAATTCTAGTAACAAGGAAGTAAATCAGATTTATTACAACAAGAAAACGTCATTAGCTACGAATTAAACACAAGTTAATTCACGGCTTATGTTTTCAGCTACGCATCGTCATTGTTCAAATCGTAAAACTGTAAAACTAAAACTTAGTAATGTAGATAAGATTTGGTGACGTAATGTTAAAACTGATAGCTAAATCGTTGATTGATATTACATATAATCGTGTTTCAGGTGAACGGTAATGCTTGGGGTTGTCCGGTTGTACCGCCGGTAACCGGACCATTCAATAGTCTTCCGGTAACCGGAACATTCAATACTCCTCCGGCGACTCAGCTGGTAAGGTGTCATAAATTCTCTATATATTGCGGTATAGAAATAAATTACACTAAGCTAAATAACTTCCGGGTCGGGTTGCGTTGTAATTGGGTCGGGTCAGGACGAGGAAATGATTGATCAAGTGGTTAAAGAAGCGATTAGCAAACCGTGGCTGCCGCTACCGCTGGGGCTGAAACCACCATCCGCCGAGAGCGTTTTGGCTGAGCTTTCGCGTCAAGGCATCTCAGCCGTCCCTTCTTCTTCTTCCTCCCGTCTCATCAACGGCTCTCGTCGTCTCCGCTGACGTGTTCATGAGCGTAGGACCCATGCAAAAACCGGCAGATGTGATGACGTCACGCGTGGCGTCCTTCTCCGTATCTGACGGTCCGAAGCTGGAACTGATTTCTATTCTGAGAGAGTTTAATTGTTATTTATTTTTGTCATTTAAAAAATATTTGTTTTCGTTGTTATTATTATAAAGAAGGAATCGGACGGTGGAGATGGGGGCCACGACGTTAGTTTGAGGACCACAAATTGGAATCTGCGGCTGTAAATAGATCTCGGACACGGGATTTTGACATGTCGGAATCTGACGTTTGTGTATCGAGGTGGGTCCCGCTGAAGAATTTAATAGTTGACGCTTTTTTGGGTGATGAAATAAAAAAATAAAGTACAACTCGAAGATTCCGTGATGACATTTTTGTTTATTTTTGTCTATAAACTCCAATGAAAATTTAACCAATTTAAAAAAAAAAACAATTATGAGAAGAACATTAAGATTTTTCTTTACAATCAGAGATAATGAAATGCATAAGGACTTGTTGTCCTCACATAGGCCAAAGTTTATGATTTGGGCCTGATAGATTCTATTTTAAAATCATATCTTTATGTTTAAAACAATATTTCAATAAAAACTTCTAGATGACAAAAAAAATATATATATTCAGGAAACAGTATTTTCATCCCAAGCTCGTTGGAATGTGTGTCCTCTAAAATATACTCCATTCTATTCATTGCGTTAATCAAAGGCAGAAATGGCAAACAAATTATCACAGTAAACACATCGACAAACAGAGAGACTACAAAAATTGTTGGGCCTCCAAAGGAGAATTGTTGAATATTGGGCTTTATCTCGAGGGGTTAACATTTGCAGAAGATATCTTACCGTGATAATGTTAATGTTTCTCTTAATATGATGATACAAAGAAATGAATAGGTATATAACTTAATATAATTCGGTAAGATGATAACAAAAAGAAAAATCAAAAGATCCTACTAGCTAGAAAGCAAACAAATATCACAAATATAATCATCTAAAACCCAGTGGATGTACTTTTTTTTGGCTAAAGGATCCAGTGGATGTATATTTTCTAAATCGCTTAACGTTATTCTCATTTAAGAAAGAAAAAAAGGCCAACGTTGTCAAAGTCAACTATTCAAATTAAAGTGCTCATTCAGAAGAGAAAAAAAAAAGTGGGTTTACAATTTTTGTTTCTTTTGTAAAACTATATGATCATGTGTAACTTAACTACTTGGACACGTTATTTATTCGGCGGAATTCAACTAGAAAGCAACTATTTTTTTAGAGTGCACGAATTGTCATAAATCACAAAATTCAATTTATTCGAATTGGTTGTTTTTCTATTCTACCCAAATTGTCACAAAATAAATGTTTAAAACAAAATCGCAACATAAAAGACTACCCTAAAAACATACAAGCCGATTTTTTTCTCGGACAACTTTTTTGTTCTTCAATGCATACAAATCCGAGAGAGCAAAACATTTCAAAACTGTGATAAGCAAGCTAAAAACAATGTAGATGAAAATAGAATAAGATTTGTTTTGTTCTTCAAGCCATAATGATAAAATAACAGATGAAATTTACAAATTTCAAAAGCACCTTTTAAAAATTCTTTTTTTTTAGCGGAACACGATTCGTCAAAAAAAAAAAAAAAAAAAAAAAAACACAGACACAGAGCACTTTAAAAAAAAAAAAGCATCGTTTGTTAGAAACATAAAGTTTAACCAAGAGTAACTATTTCAAACGAACACAATGACGCAAAGAAGATTCTTTAGATGAACAATAAACTCCTTTTCTGAAGGTTAACAAAAATTCTTCCAAATCTAATTTATGAAATTAATTTCATATAATATCTTTCTTGCACAAATTAAAGGCCTTCCAGTCCCACATACCCAAAACCATTATAAGAAAGTTTGTATGGCTATTGAGACAAATATGAGTAAGACTTATGATGAGCGCTACTTTCTTGAAACCTTAATGCTGAGACTGGATTTGAACCTATGTAGGTCTTATGGATTATGAGTTGTGTTCGTTTGAGCCTATGTAGGTATTATGGATTATGAGTTTTCTTAGTCAAAAGACAGGTTTCTTTGGTGCGGACGGTGAAGGTTGGTGAGAAATCAACAAAAGAAACTTCAACAAAAGAGGTTTCATTTGTCAACAATTGTTGCTCTCACCAAACCTCACACTACTATAAAAACCCATGTAAGGTGAAGAAGAAAATCATTCCAAAATCTCAAACACGAGAAGAAGTAAAAAACGTGAGAGAGAAAAGAAAAAAAAAATTTCTTGTGAGAAAATTAAGAGTAAATTTTTTTGAGTGTTATTGGGTTTGGGTGTGAGTTGAGAGTGGTGTAAAATTTTTCTGGTTAATAATAAAAGATCTGCAGCAGGTCCGGAGACGTAGGCAAAGTTGGCCGAACTCCGTTAACAAATTGTGTGTGTTTTTCGTCTTCTCATAAATCTGGTTTCTCGGAAATTTGACGTTATTTCCTAACAACTGGTATCAGAGCGGGTTGGGTGATTTCGGTCAAATTTATTGCGAGGTTACTATTCACGTGAATAGTAATTTTTTTTGGCAATATCGGTTGTCGACGGAGGTGTTCCAATACACGGTGGTTCGCAAAAATAATCAGAAACGATGGGAGGCGAAGATGGTTCGGCACACGGTATCGGGAAATTTGACGGTACAGATTATGCATTTTGGAGAATGCAAATCGAAGATTATCTGTACGAAAGGAAGCTTCATCAACCACTGAGCAAGTAGCCTGAGAAGATGGATCAAGAAGAGTGGGATCTCCTTGACAGACAGGTTCTGGGTGTTATTAGGTTAACACTGTCGAAAAACGTTGCTCACAACGTTGCGAAGGAGAAGACCACAGAAGGGCTCATGAAAGTTCTCTCGGATATGTATGAGAAACCTTCAGCAAATAACAAGGTATTTCTCATGAAGAAACTCTTCCACTTGAAGATGGAAGAAGGTGGCCCTGTTGCAGCACATGTGAACGAGTTCAACACGATTGTCAACCAATTATCATCCGTTGAAATTGAGTTTGATGATGAAGTGCAAGCACTGATTTTGCTGGCATCTCTGCCAAATAGTTGGGAGCCAATGAGGGCAGCGGTTAGTAATTATGTGGGTACTCAGAAGCTTAAAATTAATGATGTTCGAGATCGTATCCTTGCGGAAGAAGTTCGTAGGATAGACTCTGGCGAAACATCAACGAGCTCTGCTTTCAACGGGGAAAACAGAGGCAGAAACCAAGACAGAAACAACCGGAATAGAGGCAGATCGAAATCAAAGAATGGAAAAGGTCAGTCCAAATTCAAGCAGCCAACTGAATGCTGGAATTGTGGAAAGATAGGCCACATCAAAAAGAATTGTTGGGCACCACCGAAGAAGGAAGACAACAAGGGAGGCAGAGCCAATGCAGTCACACATGAAATTGCTGATGCATTGGTAGTATCTGTTGATTCCCCAAGAGAAAGTAAAGCTCATGATGCAGCTGTAAACACCGCCAAAGCATCGATCTCCTATGTTGATAGCATGATCGATTCTTGGGTTCTTAATTCAGGAGCGTCATTCCACACTACACCACACCACAACATTATGGAGAATTATGTTGCTGGAAATTATGGGAAGGTATATCTAGCTGATGGTTTACCTTTGTACATAGTTGGTATTGGAGATATCAACTTGAAGGTGTCAGATGGACGCGTGTAGAAGATCACAAAGGTTAGACATGTGCCAAGGTTAGAAATCTGATCTCAGTAGGACAACTTGATGATACATGGCATAATGTCAACTTTGGTGGTGGAGCCTGGAGAGTAAAGAAAGGTTCTATGGTGATCGCTAGAGGTCATAAAAGAGGCACACTTTATATGACGATGAGTTATCAAGATACAATTGCTGTTGTTGAGAATGCCAAACAAACCAAGTTGTGGCATTGTAGGTTGGGACACATGAGTGAGAAAGGCATGAAGCTTTTGGTAGCAAATGGCGTGCTTCCGGATCTTAAGACAATGGATCATGAGATGTGTGAAAGTTACATCCTTGGAAAACAGAAACGGGTTAGTTTCTCAAAAGAAGACATAGAGCCAAAATCTGAGAAGTTGGAGCTGGTACTAACTGATGTGTGGGGACCCGCATCTGTCGCATCGTTAGGAGGTTCGTACTACTATGTGACCTTTATTGATGACTCCACAAGGAAAGTGTGGGTCTACTTCATGAAGAACAAGTATGAAGTGTTCTCGGTTTTCAAAAGATGGAAAGCCATGGTTGAGATCGAGACGAATCTCAAGCTGAAGTGCCTAAGGTCTGATAATGGTGGATAGTACATTAGCAAAGACTTCAGAAGATACTGCGCTGATAATGGGATAAAGATAGTGAAGACTATTCCTAGAACGCCTCAACAAAATGGAATAGCTGAAAGGATGAACAAGACCTTGAATGAGCGTGCAAGGAGCATGAGATTACACTGTGGATTGCCTAAGACATTTTGGGCGGATGCAATCAATACCGCAGCCTTCTTAATAAACAGAGGACCGTCTGTTCCGTTGGGATTCAAGATCCTTGAAGAAGTTTGGAGCGACAAGAAAGTAAATCTTTCTTTCCTAAAAGTGTTTGGCTGCTTACCTTATGTTCATGTTGATGATGCTGCAAGAAGTAAACTTGATGCAAAATCTAAGAAGTGTTACTTCATTGGTTATGGTAACACGGAGTTCGGGTACCGGTTTTGGGATGACGAAAATCGGAAGATCATCCGCAGCAAGAATGTTGTGTTCAACGAAGGAGCGTTGTAAGAAAGCTCTGAAAAGAAAGAGTCTAGAGTTGTTGATTTGAGAGATATCATGACACCAGAGTTGCAACAGGATACCGCAACAGCAAAAGAACAAACTTCTCAAGAAGAGAACAACGATGCAGATGAGAATGATGATTCAGAAGTGATTCCATATACGCCAGTTACAGAGTTGCGACAGTCAAACAGAATCATCAAGAAACCTGTAAGATTTTCTCCATCGCTCAACTACATTTTTCTCACAGATAGAAGCGAGCCTGGATGTTATGAAGAGACAATGCAAGTTGATGAATCGATTAAGTGGGAGCTTGCAATGAACGATGAGATGGACTCGTTGATGTCCAATCACACGTGGGAGTTAGCTGAGTTGCCTAAGGAGAAAAAGGCATTGCATAACAAGTGGGTCTACCGGATAAAAGAAGAACATGATGGAAATAAGCGTTATAAAGCGAGGCTTGTTGTGAAGGGATTCCAACAAAAAGAAGGCATTGACTGCACATAAATATTCTCTCATGTGGTCAAGTTGGTGACAATTAGAACTGTTCTTGGGCTGGTAGCAAACACTACAAGAAAACACAGTTTTTGCGACCACCAAAAGAGTCCCAAAATGGTCGCAAATGAGTCATTTACGACCATTTTGGGACCAATAACAGTAGTCGCAAATATTTGGTCGCTAAATAAAATGGTCGCAAAACGGTCGCAAATTTGAGACTGATATGTGACTATAATATCAGTCCTAAATTAGAGACTGATTTTGCGACTACTTGTTAAAAACAAAATTAAAAAAAAAACAAAAATTAAAAAAACAAATATTTTTATTTATTTAATTAATTCATTACAAAAATTGAAAAAAATTAAAAATTAAAAAATTAAAAAAAGAAAGAAAACAGATCGGAGCCCTGTCGGTTCTTCACCGGTGAGCCTTCTTCGCCGGTGCTCTCCTCCTCTTCTCCATCCTCTTCTTCATCCCCGTGGGTCTCCTCCTCTTCTCCATCTTCTCCTTCGCCGGCGGCTGGATCTGGAAAGAGGAGATGAAGCCGAGATGAAGCCGCTGAGATGAAGCCGCCGAGATGAAGCTTCTCCGAGATGAAGCCCCCGCCTCCTCCTCTTTCTCCGAGATGAAGCCGCCGCCTCCTCATCCTCCTCCGAGATGAAGCTTCACGGCAACAAATTCTGACGCCCTTATCTCGGTGACAAATTCCGACATCGGCTGGATCTGCAAAAAAAAAAAGGAGTTAGATCAACTCAAGAATTAAAAAGGAGGAGAAGGAAGAAGGAGGAGAAGAAGAGAATTGTGGGAAGGAGAGAGAGAAAGAAAATGAAGGAAAAAAATTAATTAAAAAATAATAAATAAAACAGTTTAAATTCTCCACCGTTAGATTAAACCAATCAACGGTGGAATATCTCAATCCTCGTCTAAATGAATTAACCAATGAGAAGCTTTCATTATTTTTGTTATTTAGTCGCAAATTTGAGATTATTTTGTGACTACTATTAAAAAAAAAATCGACTGGGGTTGCTAAACGGTCGCAAATTTAGGACTATTTTGTGACAATAAAAAATCTTTACCCTAAACCATAAACTTTAAGAACCTAGAAAGATTGAATATGACTTTACAATGATTTTGTGTATATAGCAGTTCAAAAATATGTTAAAACTTATAAATAAATAAATTTTGAGATAATTTTTATCTTTCAAAATCATTCCTTATAAAACACATGTAACACTTAGTAGAGGTTATGATTAGATTGAAATTTTTGTAAGTGTTATATTTTTTTGTTTATTATTTGATGTTTATGTGTAAGATCTAGTTTACAATTTAAGATTTAGAGTTTATGATTAAGGGTTAGAGGTTTAGGGTTTAGAATTTAGGATTTATACAATGATCATATTAAAAAAATTTGTAAGTGTTGAATTTTTTGTATATTATTTGATGTTTATGTGTAAAATTTTGTTTACAATTTAAGATTTAGATCAACTTTATGATTAAGGGTTAGAGGTTTAAGGTTTAGGGTTAAATGTTTGTGGTTTGAGTTTAGAATTTATTGATTTCTATAAAAAAAATCAAGTGGAGTTGCAAATTAGTCCCAAATTTGGGACTATTTTGTGACTACTATCAAAAATTAGTCTCAAATTAGTCTCAAATTGGTCACAAAAACTGGGTTTGCAAATTAGTGTACATGTTACCCTAAACCATAAACTTTAAGAACATATAAGGTTTGAATATCACTTTACAATGATTTTGGGTATATAGCTGTTCAAAAATATATTTTACAATTTAAGATTTAGAGTTTATGATTAAGAGTTAGAGGTTTAGGGTTTATAATTTAGAATTTATAAAATGATTATATTTTAAAAATTGTAAGTGTTGAATTTTTTGTATATTATTTGATGTTTACTTATTTGATGTTTTTGTATATTATTTGATGGTGTAGGGTTTAGAATTTAGGGTTTAGAATATTTTTGTATATTATTTGATGTTTATTTTAAAAAAAATCGAGTGGAGTTGCTAAACCGAAGCAAATCAGTCACAAATTTGGGACTACTTTTGCAAGTTCTTAAACAGTCGCAAATGTGAGACTCTTTTGTGACTCCTCTGTTTCGTCGTTAATTTGCGACTGTTTTGCCACTGCATTGCGAGTAGTCGCAAAGTGGTCGCAAATTAGTCACACTTTCGTCCCACTTTTTTGCGACAAAAAAAAGAGTCACAAAAGTTGGTCACAAAAACTGTGTTTTCTTGTAGTGAAAGGAAGATTTACATCTTCAGCAGATGGATGTAAAAACATCATTTCTTCACGGTGATTTGGATGAAGAAATCTACATGAAGCAACATGAAGGCTTTGAGGTCAAAGGGGAAGAAAATATGGTCTGTAAGCTTCAAAGGAGTTTGTATGGCTTGAAACAAGCTCCAAGACAATGGTATAAAAGGTTTGACAGCTTTATAAAATGAGTTGGTTTCTTGAGGTGTGAGGCAGACTACTGTTGTTACTTCAAGAGGCTTGAAGAGTCCTACTTGATATTGCTCATGTATGTTGATGACATGCTAATAGAGGGAGCAGACTTGCATGAGATAAATAACTCTCAGAAGAGTTTGCAATGAAAGACCTTGGAGAAGCAAGACAAATTCTTGGGATGAGAATTAGTAGAAGCAAGGAGGGTCTTAAGTTATCACAAGAGGAGTATGTGAAGAAAGTCCTCAAGAGTCTTTATATGGATGGCGCAAAGCCAGTTAGTACTCCTATGACAAGTCATTTTAGGTTATCCAGAGATCAGTCCCCAGTGACTGAAGACGAGATGGCATATATGGATAAAGTTCCATATACTTCTGCTATTGGCAGCCTGATGTACGCGATGGTATGTACAAGGTCATACATTGCACATGCAGTGGGAGTCGTTAGCAGGTTTATGAGCAATGCGGACAAAGAACATTGGGAAGCTGTTAAGTGGATTTTCAGATATCTGAAGGGAAATCCAAGTTTATCATTGTGTTTCATGAAGTCTGAGATGGGATTGCAGGGATATGTTGATGCTGACAATTAATGGAGGTGACATTGACAGTAGGAAGAGCACATCCGGGTATGTCTACACTTTTGGTGGTACTGCAATTTGTTGGGTTTCAAAGTTGCAGAAAATTGTAGCTCTATCAAGCTGTGAAGCTGAGTATGTTGCGGTGACAGAGGCAACAAAGGAGATGATGTGGTTACAGTCATTTCTACGAGAGTTAGGCCGCGACCAAGAGAAGAATGTGTTGTACTGTGATAGTAAGAGTGACTTTGATTTGGCAAAGAATCCAGTTTACCATGCTCGGACAAAGCACATACAACTTCGGTATCATTTCATCATATCAGCTTTGGAAGATGGAGTGTTGGTGCTTGAAAAGATCCCAGGAAGTAAGAATCCGGCAGACATGCTAACAAAGGTCGTGCCGTACGATAAGCTGAGGTTGTGTGCAACCTCAGTTGGCTTGCTAGAGTAACAAGCCTAGAAGACCTGCTGCATTGATCAAGGTGTGAAGACAGATTGAAATCAGTTTTCAAGTGGGAGATTGTTAGTCAAAAGACACGTTTCTTTGGTGTGGACGGTGAAGGTTGGTGAGAAGTAAAAAAAAGAGGCTTCAACAAAAGAGGCTTCATTTGTCAACAATTGTTGTTCCCACCAAACCTCACACTACTATAAAAACCCATGTAAGGTGAAGAAGAAAATCATCCCAAAATCCCAAACAAGAGAAGAAGAAAAAAACGAGAGAGAAAAGAAAAAAAAAATTCTTGTGAGAAAATTAAGAGTAAATTTTTTTGAGTGTTATTGGGTTTGGGTGTGAGTTGAGAGTGGTGTAAAATTTTCCCGGTTTATAATAAAAGATCTGCAGCAGGTCCGGAAACGTAGGCAAAGTTGGCCGAACTCCGTTAACAAATTGTGTATGTTTTTCGTCTTCTCATAAATCTGGTTTCTCGGAAATTTGACGTTATTTCCTAACACAATAAACTCCTTTTCTGAAGGTTAACAAAAATTCTTTCAAATCTAATTCATAAAATTAATTTCATATAATATCTTTCTTGCACAAAAGGCCTTCCAGTCCACATACCAAAAACCATTATAAGAAAGTTTGTATGGCTATTGAGACAAATATGAGTAAGACTTATGATGAGTGCTACTTTCTTGAAACGTTAATGCTGAGACTGGGTTTGAGCCTATGTAGGTCTTATGGATTATGAGTTGTGTTTGTTTGATTTATGGTGAATCAAGAGGATAAAAAAAAATTTGTCAAGGGGTTTACGCAGTGCCGTGCCTAGACGGCCTAAGACAATTTTAATAGTTTGTTCTTTTGTTTAAACATTTGTTTTTTTTCTATAATTTTTACTTATCATTAAAAGCATCATTACATATTCTTAAACAAAATATTATTTTAAAAATCATAAAATCTTTATAGGAATTGATTTCACAAAATTATAACTCCATAACATTCTTTTAATGTATGTAACAATAAGTCATTTATTTTATTTTACGTGTATATTAGTAATATGATAGTCTTTAAATATAAATTTTGGTTTAAAATAAAAAAAGGTGGCCCTTAAGTTTAGAAATTCTTTGTGTGGCCTAAGGCAATTGCCTTTTTTAAGCAAGAGAAGCCACTACTCTGGGTTTACGGAACGAAGATCTATATTTTTACAATCTTACAATGCAAACTACTATCTCTATATTTTCTGTTTTTTTTACGGAGGTAGTGAGGTACCAATATCCCCATATTTTTGAGGCAGAACGGACATGACGTGTGACAAAAATATATATACCACCGTCTAGTCCTCTAATCTTTCATCTCCTTTATGCGGATGATAACCTATTTTTCTGTGAAGCATCACCAAATCAACGTGCGTCATTTATGGAGATTGGTAAAGGCGTTTCGCGATTGCATCTAGAAATCCAAGGGCTGACTTGGGGGATGAAATGTCTCTCATGACATAACAGGTTTTGTTCATTCTTCGTGGCTGGCTCCGTTCAAAGCGTTTAAACGGTGTATAAGAAAAGTTATGAGCATCAACTCCATGCACTCAAAGACACTGTGAAAGTCATGAACGCAGTAAAACAAAAAAAAAGAGCGTTTTAAAATGTCATGAACACTATGTTCTCACAGCGGATAAAAAGCGTTTATGGCGATCATGCTATTCTCTTTTTAGAAAATCATATAAAATGCGTTAAACATTAAACATACTAACCATTCAACGTTTGATTTGTATTGTTTTTTTGGGGTATTTCTGCAAAAGCTCTAAGGATATTTTTTAAAACAATTTTCTACTAGTAGACAGCTCAAAACGCAATGCTAGAAAAACACTGACACTTTTAAAACAAGTTTCTACTATTAGACAGCTCAAAACGCAATAGTAGAGACACTGGTCTCCATTTAGACCTAATTTCTGGTCCATCGCAAATATACATTTTTCACATAGTTAATACATTAGTTATATATGTGATGATAATGCCACTCTCTTGCATGGTGGGACTGGGATCTCCAATTCTCTCAAACCCGTATGGTCTAAAACCCCAAAACCCAAAGTGTGGAACAAAAGATAGTGATTTCTGATGTAGAGAGATCTCGCATTCCACTTTCAACTTGTAATTTGTAATATTGTATACAAACAACACACATCACCCTCATTTTATTGCTCTAAGAAAAAATTAAAATTCTTCTTACTTTTACTCTTATAATTAAAAACGAATATTCGAATTTATTTATTATATTTTTGGGATTATCTCATTGCTTGCATTGCTGTCTAGACAAGAGACCAGTGACAATTTCTCATGCAAATAGATTATTTTAATATTTTCTTATAATTTTGAAGAGAGATTGAATAGTTGTTTCAAGAAATGTCTAGGAAGTAAGGTAAGCGATTAGGGACAAAAACGTCGCCGTTTGCTAGATGAGTTGTGACGAGTCAGTTCAGTGGCTCACAGCTGTGTAGTGTACCGTAACGGTATTTTATAACCGTCATGGCGACATCTACCAAGTTTTGTTTTCTTTTTTCCGAATATTTTCACTTAAGAAGTTGTTTTAAATTACAGCATTCCGACCCAAAAAGAAGAAGCTTACAACTAATTAATCACAAATATTCCACGTATGTTTAGTTTGATTTTAACCAACTATATTACTGTGAGACAGAAACATAGTGTTCTGGTACATAGATTTGATAGATATCTGAATATTATAATTCATAATTTTTCTTAAAGTTTTTAATTTATAACTTTTTACAATTTTTGTTTAGTTTTTCTTTTCACCTTAATTTATATTCATTTCATTCTTAGATTCTCTTCATGATCTTTTTTTTGTGCACACCTCTTCATGATCTAGATTGTTAATTTTTATCAAGAAAAATTACAAATATGTTAATTCAAATAGTTCCTTAATTATAAAATGTTTATTTTCTAGAATTTTGTTTATTCGATATGTGATTCGCCACATATACAGAAAAACACTTGTTTTAAATCCGAATATACGAAGAATAAACGAAATTTATCGGTTATTGCAAACGGAGTCTTTGTTGTTCAGAAAAACAAAAATTCCTTAAACGAAAGAAAGCATAGTTGTCAACTTGTAAGACGGACGTAGGGTCGGGTAATCACTACATGAGGATGTGTATATCTCTTTTTTCTTTTGCTACGTTACGTTTTTTATTTTTATTTTTTCGTTATATATCTATTACAAATCATATCTATCGTTAAGTGTTCTCCTTTGGGCTCACGAGAGGCCAATATTTCTCACCACCTCGTTGGTACAACTCCGTACACACGCACTCTTTTTATATATCACACCCACCCTTGCACTTGCATGTATTTTGTATCATGCATACACATTTTATGGCACCATATGTATATGATACATATAGTGGCATAAACTTTGTAGTGTAATATTTGGGTGTTTTTATTGCAAAGAGATTATGGATTTGAAGTCCATATTATCTCTCTCTAGACTTGAGATCAGTCATTTTTTTTTTTGTTAAAGCTTGAGATCAGTCATTACTAATACAGATTATACTAAAACGGTAAAACCAATGTTCAATTATAATTATCAGAAATTACAACCAGGGTATGTATCAAATGCGTTTCCATATGTTTTATATATATGGTGATAAATTGGTATGTAAAACAATGTTGATGCAGTATTAGTCGAAGTATGTACGGTGTGTTAAGAAAATAAAAGAAAAAAACGGATGAGCTACGTAAAAATTATAGATCAACGAAAAGAAAAAAAAAATATAGATCAATGTATCATTTCATTGTCAAATGATTTTAAAATGAAAGTATTAAAATTTGAGAATTTCTTACTAAAAATAAATCGGTAATAAGTGGATTGAAAACGTCTTAACATGTATTACTTTATGTTTCATCCTACTTCAGATGTTATATTCTAATTAACATGTTTTATTAAAATGATGACTGTTATGTGCTTATTTAAAACCGGATTACACGATTCATACGCAATACCTATACTAGAAAACATATTATGTTGGATCAATTAGGTTACATAATTATGTCAAATTTTCTAATTTTCAAACTCAAAATCAATTAAAAATATTAAATTAACTCATATCTTTTATATTTTACGTGAGATGTACATATGCGTTTATTTTTGTTTTGACATCGATCACATATGCGTTTATATAGAATTCTTAACATAAAATATACGAAATTTACATATGTATAGTGTCATCAAAATTCACTAATCCCAAAAAAAAAATATTCTAAACGTAAATAACCGAGTCAGTAAATTCATCATTTTATTGAAAGAAGCGTATTGGGAATCCTATATCATAAAATTTAAAATAAAACCTAAAAAATATATGAAGACAATGGATCATCCTATTTCATGATTGTTACAAATAGTTTTTATTATGATCAAACCACGTCTATCGATTCTTGTTAATCATTATATATAAGATAAGGTTTCTATTGTCTAGATAGTAGTAGATATGTTACATTGTTATAAACCATTTTTTTTTTTGTGCAGAAATATAAACCATATATTAGAATATAAAATTTCAAGTATATGTGTGTAGACAAACAGAGTAGTCATTGTTTGTATGTCACTAGATTTTGTAGGTTCACCCCACTATGGAAAAGTATTTTTCCTATTATTGCAAGAAATAATAGTTAATTCCAATATGAGCTACAATACAATCACTATGGAAAAGTATTTTTCCTATTATTGCAAGAAATAATAGTTAATTCCAATATGAGCTACAATATTATTAGATGTCAATTTTTGCCCACATAAAATTACACATCGTGAAAGTTTCATACTTTTGTATGGTCGTGATGATGTGCGTGCTTATCTCGTGATATTGCTAGTGAAATTTTGCATACGAATCTACACTCTTTTTGTGGACCACATTCCTTTTATCTTAATTAAGAAAAAGTATAATCAGTGTAAAAAGCAAATCAGAGATATTTTTAAAAAATCATGTAATATATATTAATTCTAATCACGAAAAAAGGACAAAATTTGAGATGGTGTAGGAACGTTATTTTCCGGCACTAACAAACATTTTGTTCTCCTTATTTTGTTTGTCTTTTCCCTCTCGGTTCGACAAGATCTGACTGAATTTCCCAAACATACAAATAAATTTAGGTAGGAAATCTGAACATCATATTGTTTAATTAAGTTTAGGTAGGGTTGAATTCGGTAAAAATAAGTAGAACGTTGTTTTTGAATACAATTTTAAAATTATTATCTTATAAACAATAGTTATCAATGTTGTAAATGATTACATATAATTCTGTATAAATAATTTTTGAAATTAATTTTTAGAAGTTAATATCGTATGTGAAGGAGTTTGATAACAAAAGATATATTTTGGTTTATAGAGCTCTACCAAGTATAAAACTAAAACTGAAAATAGAAATAGTTCTAAAGAGTTTTACTAAGAACAAGAAATTAAAGAGAAGAAATGAAACTTTGTTGTCACCAAAAACAAGTGATTTTAGATTAATTGTATCATAAACAAGGAAGAAGGAGAGTTGTCAATTCCAACTCTCGAAGGTTGCTTCTTCCATTAACATTACAATCATATTTATATCAACCTATCTTGTTAGAGAAAACCCTAACACACATGGGCACAGCCTTAGAAAATTACATTGGGCTTGTAATGGGCTTCGTTTAATACTCCTCCGCAAATTTAGCGTAGGGTGCGAAACTAAGTTTGAAACCCGAAATTGAACTGACTTGGTAGAAGCATGAGTTGATGAAGCATCACATGAAGATGTAGACAGATTTCTCTATTTGCCGTAGAGATAAAGATGCAGATGTTATTAGGAACCATATGAAAACTCTTGGTCTATACTTGGAGATCTATCATGACTCTCTCAGAGGTATCTTTTATACTTGGAGAGTTTAGTATAGTCCCTCAGAGGTATTTTCCAACCATTCTTCTCACAAAGATTCTGAATTTTTTGTACCCTTCTCATCACAAACAAGAGACTTTACCCATAATTACAGAATCTCTACAACTCTCTACTTCACATCCATTCGCCAACAACAATATGCATTTCTCCGTGTCATTTCCACGAGCACCTTGTGTGCACTAAGCAAAACCAGAAACTTGCAGCATAAATCTATCCATAGTAAACCCAATACTGCCTTCAGGATTCCAATCCAGCAAACCACCAATCATCCAATAGCCAACATATTGTTTTCAATCTATTAATCTCTTGTTACGAAGCTTATGGAGATACCTCATACCGACTTTACCGAAGTAACATGGATGGTCCTTGTCGAAAATGATCCTCTAGTGATGCATATCTCCGGCGTGACCGCGACTTCCGGGATGCTTGCGGTGCTTTCCAATACGACCGTGTCCGGCGCTGACGATATAACCTTTGAAAGATGTGTTAGTTTGTCCTGATGTTGCTAAATAATTATTGTATGTTTCAAAACTTACTAAGGATTACCCGTGTTCCTTTGAGTTTGACTATGATGGAGTTCGTATTAATGATAAGGAAACCAAGAAGCTTCTGGTTCTGGGAAGCAACCGTGACGGTCTTTATCTATTGGAGGACCAACGCTTCAAGGTGTTCTTTTCTTCGAGGCAACATGCTGCAAGTGATGAAGTCTGGCACCGGCGGTTGGGACACCCAAATCCTTATGTCCTGCAACAGTTAGCTGCAAACAAGTCAATTCTCATCAATAAGAGTACCAAGACAGCCTGTGAAGCTTGTTATCTTGGGAAGAGCTCTCGTCTACCGTTTAATGCATCTTCTTTTGTTGCCTTTAGGCCTTTAGAGCGGATCCACTGTGATCTTTGGGGTCCTTCTCCTGTAGTGTCAGTCCAAGGGTTTAGGTACTATGTAATCTTCATTGACAACTACTCTTTTTATTGTTGGTTGTATCCATTGAAGATGAAATCATATTTTTACTCTATCTTCATTATGTTCAAGACCTTGGTTGAAAATCAGTTTCAAAGTAAAATTGGTACCTTTCAATGTGATGGTGGAAGTGAGTTCATAAGCACCAAGTTTCTGACTCTTCTCCAATAATCTGGTATTCAACAATTTATCTCATGTCCCTACACACCGTAACAAAATGGTTTGGCTGAGAGAAAGCATCGCCATGTCACTGAACTTGGGCTTGCTATGCTCTTTCAAAGTAAAGTCCCTCAAAAACATTGGGTGAAGGCTTTCTTCACTGCAAATTTCCTAAGCAATCTTCTCCCTTCTACTGATTTAGCTAATCCAAAGAGTCCTTATGAGCATCTTTATGGCAAAGCACCATATTACACTTCTTTAAGAGTCTTTGGTTGTGCTTGCTACCCTACTCTTCGAGACTATGCTGCAAATAAGTTTGATCCTCGTTCTTTGAAGTGTGTGTCCTTGGGGTATAATGAAAAATATAAGGGATATCACTGTCTGCTTCCATCCACAGGCCGAGTATACATAAGCAGACACGTATTATTTGATGAAACATCATTTCCTTTTTCAGATACGTATTCTCATTTGCAAAAATCTCAAGTCACACATCTCATTGCAGCATGACAAAACAGCTTTAGTGTGCATCAACAAACTGGCTTAGAAGCTCCTGTTGCAGCACATGCTCCCATCGATGTTGCTGCTCAAACTCAGCCTCAAATGCAGAGAAGAAACAGATTTCCTGCAGTTGCAACAACAAATAGCAATGTTGCAGCAACAAATAGCACTTATACTGCAGACCCTCTCTTCATCGAGGCTGATTTTCCTCCACTCCAACCACCACAGTCTCATATTCATCATTCTGAAAATCAAAACTCTGCAGCAACAACTACATCATCTCATTCTGAAAATCAGGGATTTGCACCAGCTTCTACCACTGGTGGAGAAGGGAGTTCTGAGTGTACGGCAGACTTCGATTATGATCCTATAGGCAACATCTCCTCTTTTCACTCCAGTGGGCCAGATGCTCATGTGTGTTCTTAGTCTCTTCCCGTTCCTGCAACCCAAACACCATTCCTTCATGCACCTGCTCAGAAAAGACATCCCATGATCACTAGATCACATGTTGGAGTTCGCAAACCAAACACTCGTTATGCATTGATGACACACAAGGTGTCATATCCAGAACCTCGAACCGTCACTGAAGCTCTTAAGCATCTTGGTTGGAATAATGCGATGAATGACGAAATGGGAAACTACAATGAAACCAGGACTTGGTCCTTAGTACCTTACACAAAAGGTATGAATGTATTAGGAAGCAAATGGGTTTTTCGTACTAAACTCAATGCTGATGGATCTCTTGATAAACTCAAAACAAGATTAGTTGCAAAAGGCTTTAACCATGAAGAAGGGATTGATTACCTTGAGACTTATAGTCCAGTAGTACGATCGGCTACTGTGAGAATAGTTCTTGATGTTGCAACTGTAATGCAATGGGACATCAAACAAATGGATGTGAAGAATGCATTCTTGCATGGAGATTTAACCGAGACTGTCTACATGAAACAACCAGCCGGTTTTGTCGATCCTACAAAACCAAATCACGTGTGCCATCTTCACAAATCACTGTATGGCCTCAAGCAATCTTCTCGAGCTTGGTTTGATAACCATATCTCCCTGAATTCGGATTTATTTGCAGCAAACCAGACCATTCTCTCTTTGTTTATGCTAAAAACAAAGACATCATCATGCTCTTACTCTATGTAGATGATATGGTGATTACTGGAAATAGTTCTTCAGCTATGGAAAACCTTCTAAATGAGCTCACAAACGTTTCAGAATGAAAGACATGGGTCGACTCCACTATTTTCTCGGAATCCAAGTTCAATTTCATGAAGATTGACTCTTTCTTTCACAACATAAGTATGCTGAGGATTTACTTGCCGTAGCCTCTATGAGTGAGTGCTCACCAATGCCCACACCTTTGCCTCTTCAGCTAAAAAATGTACCTGCTCAAAACGATCTTTTCTCTAATCCGACATATTTTAGAAGCCTTGCCGGGAAGCTTCAATATATGACTCTTACAAGGCATGATATTCAGTTTGTGGTGAACTACGTGTGCCAAAAGATGCCCGCTCCGACGGTCTCTGACTTCACACTGCTCAAGCGAATATTAAGGTACATAAAAGGAACTATTACCGTGGGTATTTCCTTTACTAAACACACAGATTTTACTCTCCGAGCTTATAGCGATAGTGATTGGGCCGGGTGCCATGTAAGTAGACGGTCAACAGGAGGATTATGTACGTTATTGGGTAGTGACCTCATCTTCTGGTCTTCTAAAAAGCAGACAATTGTGTCAATGAGCTCCACAGAAGCAGAGTACCGTTCTCTCACAGAGACATCAAAAGAAATGACTTGGTTAAGCTCTGTTTTGCGGGAAATTGGAGTCCTTCTTTTGACTACACCTAAACTGTATTGCGACAACTTGTCTTCTGTGTTTCTCACTGCCAATTCTGTCTTTCATGCCAGAAGCAAACACTTCGAGTTGGACTATCATTACGTTAGAGAGCGAGTGGCTCTTGGTTCTTTGGTGGTAAAACATGTTCCCTCACATCAACAAATTGCAGATATATTCACAAAATCTCTTCTGTATGCAGCGTTCTGCGATATGAGATTCAAACTTGGAGTAGATGTACCACCCACTCCAGGTTTGAGGGGGGCTATTAGTGTGAAGTCTTCAACTGGTCATGAAGCTCTTCAAAGCGAGGGAAAACAAAGCAAAAATGCTGAAGTGAAAAACGACGGTGCTCGGATTAAACAAATTGAAGTTGAGCCAATTATCACCAAAGCCCCCGGTTCGCAAACCCATCTGCAACAAACAGTAATGTCGTTAAATGACAAAACCAGAACCCTTGCTACTACAGCTGGGAAAAAGCAGAGTACGTAATTGAGCTTTGATCTCAAGACTGCAAACCGATTTGCAGCCCTCGATTCAGAAGCAACACAGTAGATTATGACTCGTGTTGGATACAGTAAGATTTTGTATTTGACTATAAAATCTAAGCGAACTTGTAATGTTGAAGTTAAGTGAAAATGAAATGAAATTCAAAAAATAAAATATTCATTATCATCTTCATCTCTCTCTCTTTATCTTTGCTTACAGTATGTACACATAACTATCTGATAACGTTACACATTTTTTCAAGATTTTTCCCAAATGATTTAATTCGAAGTTAAATAACTTATAAACAAGAATCAATCTATTTTTCCGATTCTTAATCAGAATCCAAACAAAATCAAAATAATCCACTAGCACTTGTATTGTACTTAGATGGATAGAGATTCTATCTCAGTCGGAGAGTTTCTCTCTTATATGAATCGTTGAAAATTATATGTAGACAAAAATCACGTTATTTTGATATGAAAAATAAGACGAGAATTTTGTCCAAAAAAATAAAATAATAAGAAGACGAGAAGAATTTTAATTGCAATTTTGTCTAAGGAGGGGACCAAAACTCCAAGTCTCATGCCTTGTATGGATTCACTGTTTTCCTTTCCAAAAGTGTTTGACGATGGCTTACCACGATAATTCCGTTTTTGTCTACCAATTTTAATAAAACTATTTATCAAGTTATACATCATCAATTTGTTCATTTACATTTTGATGATAAATTCTGATATATAGATGGAGGCGAAATAGGGATGTCAATCGGGTTGTCTCGGTCTGGCCCGAGATATGCAAAACCCGCATATATTTGAGCTTGGTCCGGCTCGAAAAATAATCGGGCCTATATTCTAAAGCCCGGTCCGGCCCGAACAGGGTTATATGGCTATTTGGATTTTTTCGGGCTTTTTTGACATGTAGAAATATCATTAAAAGTTTATAGATAATGATTTTAAAAATATGAAGTAAATATGAATGAATGATAATGTTACCTGGATCACAAAACGTAAACCCATCCAACAAAGTGCATGTACAAATCAATGTTTCAACGTGTCTAGGTAGAAGACGATTTCTCTATTTGTTTAAGACATGCACACAACTAAATGTATACTGAGATTTATAGCAAGGCACAACTAGGGAATTATGGTTTTCGATCAATGAAAAAATATATAGGAAATACTCCATATTTTAAACAGTTAAATTCTTAAACAAAACCTCTAACTCAATCAAAATATTTATTTCTGGGCTTTCTGGGCTGGTCCGAGTCCGGCCGGGCTAAGCTAGAAAAACCCTCTAGTCCGAACGGACTCAACTTGAAAGGCCCGATATTTTTTGGGCTTATATTTTTAAATCCGAATTCGATAATTTTCAGGGCCGAACCGAACCGGAAGCCGGATTTTAGCCCCAATTGATATCCCTAGGCGAACACATTGACCAAAAAAAGAAGAGATGGAGGCGAACACTTATTATCTTCACAACTCTTGAACTGTTGACTTATGAAAATCATTGTTGGTTAGTATTTGTTGAATCCACATGATTTCTTAGAATATATATACTTCAGAAAAATATATATATTTTAGAATATTCTCAAATTCTCAAATGAACTATGGAATTAAATTTGTACAGTGGTTGTCTCATTTCTAGCTGGGGGAGGGGTTGTGAGTAGAGGCAAATGAACTATGTGAATTAAATTATGACTTATAAAATTATAAAAAATACTAAGTGGATTATTCGCATAAATTGTGTGTTGGTTTTCTATTGGCACCTTGGAAAAGGCAAATGACATTGAGTCATTGACAACGTTTTAAAACCCTTTATTTTTTTGTCACACGTTACTCAAAAACTTTCTTACGTGATTCTATTCGATCTTTTTAATAACGGTACTCAATTAGTTTCAAGTTAGTTATAATAATGAAAACTAGAGAATAATGGTTTCCTTATTATGGGTGCGTTTACAGGTACGTGGTCCAAATTAATTTACCTCTAGACCGGCCTACCAATCGTATCTAATTTTTGTGTTGGATTTGGTTAATTAAAATATTAATGACTTCAAAAATATTATCCCACCACATTGCGAATGTTTTCGACTAACCGACTTGATCATTTTAAATTTAAATAATTCGTTTCTGATTTTTTTTTCTTGTGTTAAAGGTTAGGTTTTTATAATCACACTCTGAAAACATTTAAGGAAATTTAAGATAGTTAAGACAATGGTAAGCTTTGATGTCTAAGTTTATTGATATATAGTTAAGCAAATGATAATTAAGAATTAATCTATCCAAATATTAGTTATCCCGTCGCTCTCGTAGTCTCGTTGATGATAAGTAAAACATTTCTATTTCCCACTGAACTTATGGTAAGAAAATATCCCATTAACTATTTGATGGTCAACCATCGTCGGCGGCTTTTTGTTTTAACGTCCACTGATTAATTGGAGTATATAGCCAATTTGATGAATCAAACTAATTTAATTAAGTGGGGTCAACAAAACTTTCCTAATGACTCTCGTTACGTTCTGTATCCACAAACTATATTGCATGGGCGTCAATTTGTTTTATTTTATATAATTATTACTTTCTCGGTTTTAAAAAGAGTGTCATTTCAGACTTAATTTTTTGTTTTTTGTTTTTTTTTATATTTTCAATGCAATTTTCCAAATTAATTCTCAAAATTGTTTTTTACCTAAAGCTAATAACTTTTGTATTTGAATCTTTTTTAATTAATTATAAATATATTAAATATTAAATATTAAATAGAGATATGTTAGTATAATTTAAAAAAAAAATTAAAATGTCTGAAATATATCAAAATGACACTCATTATGAAATAGAACTAGTAATATCCAGTGACGCTAATTTTCAGTGATTAATTAGATATTTTAGGATCAAAATAAATTAAAATCCGTTGTCGGAGATAAACATTTCAATATAGTTGTGACATCCAGGGGCGGACGTAGGTGTAGATGGGGTGTGACATGTGCCACGTACTCTTTTTTTTTTTTATTATTAGTTTATATAAAATTTACTAAAATCCATTAACCCAACGTGAAAATAAGAAATTGTCTCAACTCAATTAAGAACAAAATATAGTATTAAACCTAAAGTTGTAATCTAAAACCTCACAAAAAGATCATAGTTTGCTTCTCCAGTTTTTGTCTCCCCCCAACCCTTCATCGCATGACATTTTCTTTTATGTTTCTTCTTCGTTTGATCGTAAATTTTTATTTATGTTATTATAAAAAGAAATTGTGCCCCAGACTAAATAAATTTCTGGATCCGCCCAAGGTGACATCCACATATTGAACTTGGATATTTCCGATCTTATCTGCAGAGTAGATATCAATCAAATTCATCTGTTTTGGATATTGGAAATATACAATTTTGTTTTCAACATATTTGGAATTAGGAACATAAACATTTAAAAGATAATGAAACTATAAAACTTTCTAAAAGTGGGGGATAAAGCGCCTTGTTCTTTATTTTCGTTGTTTTTCATGGTTCTAATTCATTGTTATCCTATAATATTATTTAATCAAACATTAGTCAAATAATCAATCTTCTCGCCGACTGTATGGCTGAAAATATTAGCTGGAGCTAGACTCATATTGAAAAACTAATTCTTATATTTGTTGCTTAAGAAACTGACATTTTGACTTTTTTTTAGTCGCCAAAAAGACCGTTTACTATATATTATCCTAAAAGCATTGTTGAATCGGATTTTGGGTTGGTTTTGGTTTGTATTTTTGTATAAGAAAAACAGTGACTAAAGTGAAACTGATTAAACACCGCTATCTTCAAAACTGTCATAGAAATGAAGAAACAACAATTAAAGATTCAGTATGGTTAAGCATAAAGAGAAGTATCCGGTACAATCACTCTAGTAAAACCGAATCGAGAGAACCAATTCGTTTCGGGTATATCAAAAACCGGAATAAACACGTGAGAAAACAAAAAACAGAGAAATAAATCTGACGTCTTTATAGTTTTCTAAAATATGTCTTCCCCAAATGAATCTAAATACTATTATTATAAAAAAAGTGGCTTCGCAAGTTGGAGTTTGGCTCGTGAAGGCTGTTAAATAACAGCCATAGCTTTATAGCTTTTTCTTCGAACGAACCCAAAAATAATATCAGAGAATTTTCATCATTACAACTTTTTGATTTTTTTTTTTGATTTTTGTTACCTTCACACGTCTTCTTGTCTGACTACCACTTTTTAATTTGGTATTTTCTTCTTGTTCTTGTTCGAGTGTAGTCTTCTTGATCTCTGAACTCTCTGTCAATCACTGCTATAAATATAAAAAACTCCGACATTTCTTCTGTTCAAATTCTCCTCGAAATTCCCCCAAAGAGCAAAAACAAAAGTTCAATTCTTTGTCTGATCGGAGAAGATGAAAACAAGACGCGGGAAACGCCCTGAAGTACGACGATGCTTTGCTCTTCTCTGTTTTCATTTATTGATATATATATATAAAGATTCTGATGTTTGTTATTTGTTTGACTACAACAGAAGTTTTGGCCGTCGATTGTGATGAATAAATGGTTGAACATAAAGCCGAAAGTTTACGATTTTAGCGAAGACGAAATCGATACAGAGCCAGAGAGCGAAGACGACGGTGAGTATAATTGTTCTCAAGATCTTCATCTTAAATTCGGTCAAATTTCGTCTATAGTTTTATCTGATTTTTTGGGTCCCTTTACAGTATGTTCGGTCAAAGACGACGTCGTTAAAGCTTGCTCTGTAACTGATGAAGACAGCCATGGCGGTCGCCGAGGAAGCGAGACTGTTCACGGCAACAAAACTTCAGGCAAAGATTCTGATTTATATTGAGTATTTAAAAATCAGAAACTCAGAAATAAATAACAGACGAGTTCTAATACTTGTTTTTCTGGATTTATTTTTGTTTTACTTTAAAATTCTTCAGACGGTGGTGCGAGGGGTTACCAGAGGAAACACCGGCGAGGCAAATCGGAGACTTTAAGAGTCCAATACATAAACACAAAGGATATCAAGTAAGAATATTTCTGGAATTTCATCTATTTTTTTCCCCGGTGAAATATCTCTCTGACACGTTTTTGGTTTCGACGAAATTGATTATAGAGTGACGTTGGCTACATGGAACGTCGCCGGGAAACGTCCCTCCGATGATCTCGAGATTGACGATTGGCTTTCTACTGATAACCCTTCAGATATTTACATCATCGGGTAAGTAAAATAAAAATTCTACAATTTCCCAAAAAGTTCACTTTTTAAGCATAAACATCTCCTCTGTTTTGATTTGGGGTCAAGACTCTGTTTTGATGAATCTATATTTCTTTTTGTTGATGCAAAAATTGTTATAGGTTTCAAGAAGTGGTTCCATTAAACGCTGGAAACGTTTTCGGAGCAGAAGATAGAGGTCCGATTCCGAAATGGGAATCGATAATTCGTAGGACGCTAAACAAATCCAAGAAAGAATCAGTCTATGATCAATCTCCCAGCAACAACAACGTTCTTCATAGGTCTCACAGCGCGCCGTCGTCTCCTGTCTTAGCACAGCAAACAAACTCCATTATCGCTGATGTCATGGTCGAGAATCTCGCCGCGGACCACTCGCTAGACCTAGCTACCGACGAGTTCATCGATGCTGCAACCGCTTTACCGAGTATCGAATCAGTAGGGAATCCGGACATGGACTGGCCTGAACGAGCTTTAGACGAGAATCCTCAGATTGTTGGATCCGAGGGAAAGCTAAGGAGAGTGTTGAGCAGCAACGCCATGCTAGGGTTTAAGCTGCCGGAGAATCCAACGGGAGTGAGTAGATTTGCTTCGGACGCAAGAAACTTGAAACGGTCACGGAGCTTTGAAACACTAAAGCTGAGTTGGAATGATATCAAAGAAGAGAATGATAATAACTCCTCCTCCTCGTCGTCCGAAGCGGAAGAAGCTGCGAAAATTCAGTCTGATGATTCATCAGACAGAGAATCGTCTTCCGATGACGAGGAGGAGGAAGGAGACAAAATCGGNATCCGAGGGAAAGCTAAGGAGAGTGTTGAGCAGCAACGCCATGCTAGGGTTTAAGCTGCCGGAGAATCCAACGGGAGTGAGTAGATTTGCTTCGGACGCAAGAAACTTGAAACGGTCACGGAGCTTTGAAACACTAAAGCTGAGTTGGAATGATATCAAAGAAGAGAATGATAATAACTCCTCCTCCTCGTCGTCCGAGGCGGAAGAAGCTGCGAAAATTCAGTCTGATGATTCATCAGACAGAGAATCGTCTTCCGATGACGAGGAGGAGGAAGGAGACAAAATCGGAAATACTTATGGATTGCCGGAAGATTTGGTGGAGGAGTGTCGGAAGGTGAAAGATTCTCAAAAGTATGTAAGGATAGTGAGTAAGCAAATGGTTGGGATATATGTATCAGTTTGGATACGACGGCGTTTGAGAAGACATGTCAACAACTTGAAAGTCTCGCCTGTTGGAGTTGGCTTGATGGGTTACATGGGAAACAAGGTAAATAACAAAAGAACCTAGCCCTATCTTCCTTGACAAGTAATCGCAATAAAAAGACAAGCGATTTCTTAAAACTTGATGATTGCAGGGATCAGTGTCGATTAGCATGACGTTATATCAATCAAGAATGTGTTTCGTGTGTTCACACTTAACTTCCGGTCAAAAAGACGGTGCTGAGCAACGCCGGAATGCTGACGTGTACGAAATCATACGTCGTACTCGTTTCGCATCGGTTCTTGATACCGATCAACCAAGAACGATTCCATGTCACGAGTAAGCAATCAATCAAAGATAACCAAAAATAAATCAAGAAACTTTAAATCTTTTTTACTAAATGGGTTTTTGTTTTCTTCAACAGTCAGGTATTCTGGTTCGGAGATTTGAATTACCGACTTAATATGTCAGACAGTGAAGTAAGAAAGCTTGTCGCACAAAAACGATGGGACGAGCTTAAGAACAGTGATCAGGTTCGGTTTCTCTGTTATGTTCAGTTTTGATTACTTATATGATTTGTTAAGTTACTAACTTTTAATTTAACAGTTGATTAGAGAACTACGAAGAGGGCATGTCTTTGATGGATGGAAAGAAGGACCGATTAAATTCCCTCCGACGTATAAATACGAATTCGATTCCGATCGTTACGCCGGAGAAAACGTGAGAGAAGGAGAGAAGAAGAGAGCTCCTGCTTGGTAAGTGACTAAATTGAACATTTTAAGAGTTATGGGGTTAATTTGAAATCTTAAAAAATTGGTGGAACAAAAACAAACACGTTTTTTGAGAGTTTTCTATTTGTGTTTGTCTTTGTGTTTTAACAGGTGTGATAGAATATTATGGTTGGGAAAAGGAATAAGACAAGAGTGTTATAAGAGATCAGAGATAAGAATGTCCGATCACCGGCCGGTGACTTCGATATTTAACGTTGGAGTTGAAGTTTTCGATCACCGAAAACTTCAAAGAGCTCTTCACGTTAATAACGCCGCGGCTTCTGCTGTTCATCCTGAACCTCCTTTTTGAGTCTAAATTGTCTCGCAAAACTTATTAACGAATTTCTGTGATTTTTT
>PKMM01043215.1:58985-70391 GCA_002933915.1 Eutrema heterophyllum | reverse complement strand
TATATATATATATATTTATAGTTATGTGTTTGAATGTACAATGAAGCACCATTGGTCTAGTGGTAGAATATTACTCTATCATGATGCAAACCCGAGTTTGATTCCCGGCTGGTGATTTGGCCAATTTTTAAAAGTTCATGTAGGAAATTCAAAATTATAAGTAGTTCATGATGTTTTTATCTTTCCCCACTGATTTACTACTATCTTTTTGTTATTAACAAGGAAAATATGATAATTGTAAAACAAAAAGGAAGAATGTAACATTCCTAAATTTTACCAAATTAGACGTCAAACCTTGAATTATGGTATTGATAGTTTGTAATAAACAAAATGAAAAAATGATTATAAATTTGATAATTTTTTATAAATAAATTGAAAATAAAGACGTAAAATTTGAATTTTTCTTATTTATTTATTTTCAATTTTCCTTTTTTGTATTTCAACTATTATGTAATTTTTGTTTTTTACTCATTTGGTAACGTTAAATGAATCATTCTTGCTGGTTAAAAACATATCCAAGAAGATAAGAACATTTGCAAAATCTAGAAGAATAGGAAAGTTGAGATATTTGTTTCCCATGAATTATTGTTTCTTCTATTATTTTTTCAACTCTGCAGGTTTTTGGTGGGGGTTAAAAAATCTCAATGTTTTCGGATTTCTACAATCAGAAACATATAAAAAACTATTTTTCTAATTTTTTTTTCTTTCAAAAATGTATTCTTTTTCTTTTTATGGGAAATATAATCTTTATTCTTCTTATGCCTCTTCATTTCCTTTTTTTTGTTGTTGTTGTTGTTAACACTCTTCCTCTCCTTTGCATAGCACAAAGCCAAAAACCAAACTCACTCCGAGGGAGAGACACAATCTTCTCTCAAATTCGCCGGCATAATCATTTTTGCTTCTTGCTTCCTGTTTTCTATCCAAGTTCTGTTATTTGCTTGGGAAATCTTATTCCTTTTGATGTGAGACAGAGAGAGAAATAGAGAATGGGTTGTTTGCATTCCAAAACTGCTAAGCTTCCTTCTCCTAATGATCCATCAGTGCCGAACAAACCAGAATCAGGTTTGCCCTCTATTTTATATCTATAATTTGTTTTTGTTTTTGCGTTTTTGATGGGTGTGTCTGCTTCTTAGCCAATGAGTAGATTTAGTTGGTCTTTTGCCTATTTCTATCTAATTCCTTGGTGGCTTTGTTTTACTGCTTGTGGGTTTAGGGCAAATTAGGTTCAAAGCAAGAAAGATTATACCTTTTTTGGGACTAAACTCTAATAATTTTCCCCAAATTGGTAATTTGATTCCTTTTTGTGGTGTCTAGGATTGTGTTATGTAAACAATTCTTGTGTTGCAGTAAATGAGGACCAAGTGGATCAGGAGAATCAAGTTCCAGGTTTCAAAGAGTTTGATCTAAGTGAATTGAAGAAAGTAACAAATGGGTTTAGTCCCAGTTGCATTGTCTCCGAAGGTGGAGAGAAAGCTCCCAATGTGGTTTACAGAGGAAAGCTCGAAGGCAATCGTCTCGTCGCCATCAAACGATTCTCTAGACAGTCATGGCCTGATGCTCAGCAGTTTGTGGTAAGAATCTTTAAAAAGGGTCAATTCAAAATTGAGATTTTGATGTTATGTTCATTGATTTCATTGATCACCAGCGACCAGTCAAAGAATTGAAGTGGTTTATTTAGTTGTAGAAGGGAAAACGAGATTAGTTAGTGTCTATATTGATAGAGAATATGCTAATCTCTGTCTGGTAGCTATTGAAACGAAGAAAAAGTAGGTAACTTTAGGTTGCAAAAGCTACTTTATCCCAGGATTCTGACTATATTTTATCGACCATAGTTTTATTAGATTCTCTTTTAGCTTTATTGTTGTAGATAGCTTAGTAAAGGTATGTTCTTTAAGTGTAATTATTTGAAAGAAAAAAGGAAAGATGCTTTGGAACTTTCTTTTGTCTGTTCTCTTGTCTGAATTGGAATAGTTGATCTTGCGTTGACCACTGTTTGACTTGTGAATCAGGCGGAGGCTACTGGTGTTGGAAAGCTTAGATCCAACAGATTGATCAATCTGATTGGTTGTTGCGCTGAAGGAGACGAGAGATTGTTGGTAGCTGAGTATATGCCCAATGATACTCTCTCGAAGCATCTTTTTCACTGTAAATGTTCCTTTGATTTTTTCTCTGACTACTTTCATTTTGATCTTCTCTAGAGACTTGATGCTCTCTTTCTGTGTAGGGGAAAAACAGCCACTTCCTTGGGAAATGCGTGTCCGAGTTGCAGATTTGATCGCACAAGCACTTGATCACTGCAACATCGAAAACCGAAAGATTTATCATGATTTGAATGCGTACAGAATCCTCTTTGATGATGAAGGCGATCCTCGTCTATCAACTTTTGGTCTTATGAAGAATAGCAGAGACGGAAAAAGCTATAGTACCAACTTAGCTTATACTCCACCCGAGTTTTTACGAACAGGTAAAAAAGATTATCTACTTCAAGAACATAAAAGGAAAAACTTTTCTGATTTAGTTGAATTTAAAGGGTCTCTTCCCCATTTTGCAGGTAGAGTCATTCCTGAAAGTGTGATTTACAGTTATGGAACTATTCTTATAGATCTTTTGAGCGGCAAACACATTCCACCAAGCCATGTAATGTCCCTGCAACTTTCCTTGTTTCATTTCACTTTTTTTGCACAGTTCTTGTCAATTTGCTGAGCATCTGGAATGAGTGATGGATGTTCAATATCAGGCTATTGATATAATAAGGGGGAAAAATGTGTTGCTTCTCATGGATTCATCACTTGAAGGGCAATATGAGAATGAAGACGCAACGAAACTTGTTGATCTTGCTTCCAAGTGTCTTCAATCTGAGGCAAAAGATCGACCTGATACCAAATTTCTTCTATCTTCAGTGGCACCACTACAAAAGCAGAAAGAGGTTCAAGAATAGAATCAACTAATAATACTCAATTCTTTCCATAGCAGATTAATAATTTCTGTTTCGGGTTGTTTGTGTTTAGGTTGCATCTCATGTCTTGATGGGCTTGCCTAAGAATACAGTTATACTCCCAACTCTGCTTTCTCCTCTCGGAAAGGCTTGTTCGCAAACGGACCTTGCGGCTGTTCACGAGATTTTGCTTAAAACCGGTTACAGAGATGAGGAAGGAGCAGAGAACGAGGTACTTGAGGACAGATCTTTAACCGACTTCTTCAATTGGTTTCTCAGTTTCTAATTTGTCTGAATCTGTCTCAACAGCTTTCATTTCAAGAATGGACACAACCAGTGCAGGAAATGCTCAACACAAAGAAGTTCGGGGACATTGCTTTCAGAGACAAGGACTTCAACAACGCGATTGAATGTTACTCAAAGGTAATAATAAAACAAACAAACAACAAATGCAATGATTGGTTAGTGCATTTGATCTAAAACCCCTGTAATAACTGTTTGTTACCAAGTTGGTGGTGATGATGTCTGTTCCATCTGCGACGGTTTTCGCAAGACGGGCTTTCTCCTACTTAATGACGGATCAACAGGAGCTAGCGCTGAGAGATGCAATGCAGGCTCAGGTTTGCATACCGGAGTGGCCTACTGCGTTTTATCTGCAGGCTCTAGCGCTTTCCAAGCTTGGAATGGAGACTGATGCTAATGACATGCTTAACGATGGTGCTGCGTTTGATGCTAAGCGACAACAACAGAACACTTGGCGTTGTTGAAGGAAAAGAGACGGAGGGAGAGAAAAGAAAGTCCCGAATATTTTTATACTATTTATTGTTTCTTTAAACGGTGAAAAGAAAATAGATATTTTGATCTCAATATTTAAATACTATAACTGAATTCTCAAATGCAATTTTCTTTTACTCAACCAATTTTAAAATTGGATAGGAAATACATTATTGGATTTTAAATTCAAACATCCATCTCTCTCTTTTCATTCTCTTTGATGACTATTAAAAGAAATGAATCCGTTTCCTTATAGCTTGGCCGGGAGGTAATGAGGAAAGTCCCAATCGGTCTTGATGTGGTTTCGACTGATCTCTCTCAGCGAACGGCATCCACTTAATGCCATTGTAAGCTCAAACTTGTCTCTTAACATTTGCAACATCTTCCTCACTCTTGTCTCTCCCTCCGCTGCAAGCGAGAACAAGGTCGGCCTCCCGATCGAACAAGTAATCAGTCACATGTCGTGTGGATTATCATATGATCGGGTGAGAGTACTCATATGCAGCAATGGGATAGAGTCATTTGCTTAGGTTCATTTTGACAAATTAAAAAGTTTGGGGCACCAAGTGAAAAAGTGGTAAAAGTCAGGGAAAGGCAATCAGGGTTATTCATCTAGAATTGGAAAGCAAAGGATCAATTAGGATCAAATGAGTGTAAACAAACGTGTCGTGTGGATTATCAGATGACCAGTGAGAGTGCTCAAATGTAGCAAAGGATATGTGTATATTTTGAAAACAAATCAAAACTTTGGGGCACAATGTGAAAAAGAGGTAAAAATCAGGGAGAGGCGATCAGAGTTAATTTAGTGGAATTGGAACTTTAAGGGATCGATTTGAAAACAAAGAGAGAAAACAGGGGAAACTACAAGAGCTAAAGAGTGTGTGATGAATGAACTTACAAAGACACTTGAAGCGCCAAGAGCCAATGCCTTAAAGACATCGGTTCCACGGCGAACCCCACCGTCAAGAAAAACCGGAATCCGGCCCTCCACTGCTTTAACCACCTGCCATTTGAATTTGCTCGGTCGAATCAAATCCAAATTTCCATAAGACAAAAATGAAAAAAAAAAAACTGAAGGCTATATTTATAACAGTTTCCTAATGTAAATGAAATTAGAGGTTAACCTCTTCGAGCGCCATTATAGTTGCAGGGACATAATCGAGCTGACGAGCTTCGTGGTTAGAAACTATAATCCCTGCAGCTCCATATTCAAGCGCGATTCTTGCTGCAAAATTTCGAATGATCAGAGAAATCTTCTTAACATTATGAAAATTCAAAGTAAGAGGTTGATGTAGATGATTACCATCCTCCGCTGTAATAACACCCTTGACAAGAATTGGCAAGCTTGTGATAGATTGAAGCCACTTTATATCCTTAGAGAAGAGAAATGACAGTGAAAAGAAGTGAGATTATTATGTTTCTGAATCGCGGCGGGCAAAACAAGTAATTATCAAATGAAAGTCTTGTTACAGATTCTGACCTTCCAGCTTAGTGATTGATCAACTTGACCAGCAACATATGAAGCTAGCCCACTGCTCTGCAATTATCGACAGAACAAAAAAAAAAGGTAGATAACTGAATATTGTGTTTATGAATATAAAAAAATTGATAAATTAGCCATTTACATAATAAATTTATATGATTTCCTTATGTAATATAAATAGTTAGTATATATATGGGTCTTAACTAGCTGGGATCATTTGCGTTCATGCATTGACTCTGTATAGTAAAATAAAAACTTAGTTGTACTACTATAAAAGATGACTAGCGCAATGACGAAAGAGTCGAAATGACGATCATATAATCAAATGTAGATTTCTCGTACGTATATATATAGGAAACATCCGAAACCAGCAAAAGACTGTTGAATTAAATCCATAGATTTCGTAATTTTCGATCAATTTATATATGATGGGCAACGAATTCGTGGTATCAAGTGAAGCCACGTATGTATAATGTATAGCTAGATAATACCATATAGTCACTATATTGTAAAAACGTATAACTCGATATATGTACGTATATGTCTAGATATATGATCACAATCGGTGGGACTGTCAGATAAATTGATAGGTCCCTCCTCAAAGCTAAGAGTATTTGCTCTTCAAAAACAAACAAAGATGCAATTGATAGGTCCCTCCTCAAAGCTAAGAGTATTTGCCACGCGCCGCGCGTTGTTGGTTGAAGAGGTGAATTTAGAGATCGGTATGGTTAACCGAAACAGGTTAGGTAAAAAAACCCGGTTCGCGTTTCTGGCTATCGCTGATCCTTGGCCAAAAGTTTCCGGTTTCGCCGAGGTTGATCTTTTCACCGGTGTAATCGAAAAGTACATTTACAGCGGCGAGAAGTACGGTGGCGAACCGTTTTTCTTGCCTGGTGGCTCCGTTAACGGGAACGGCGGAGAAAACGAAGATGACGGTTATATATTCTGTCACGTTCACGACGAAGAGGAAGAGACGTCGGAACTTCAGATTATTAACGCCGTTAATTTGAAGCTTGAAGCTACGATTAAACTACCGTCTAGAGTACCGTATGGGTTTCATGGCACATTTGTGGATTCGAGTGAACTCGTGGATCAATTATAATAATTACTTGTTGGGATTGATTTAGTCTTATGTTTGAATAATGGACTCCGATGTTTAAGGAGTCAAAGTGTTGTCCTAGTTTTTCGTTTAAATTTGTTTCTGTTTCCTGCAACTTCTGTTTCTTGTTATGTAAGAAGACTGAGTCTTCATCTTGGGCTATTTAAAGCCAAGCTTATCATCTAATAAAACTATCGAAGCATTCAGCTTTAGTCTTTTGTTCTCTAAGTTCAACAAATCTGGTATCAGAGCTAGAAACAAAAGAAAAGGGAAACACAGTGAGAAAGAGTGAAAACACGGGTGAGTGAAATGGGAGAATCAAGCAATTTTTCCCAACCAAGTATTCCGAAATTTGATGGGGATTATGATCATTGGAGTCTTCTCATGGAGAATCTCCTAAGATCAAAGGAATACTTCGTGGTGGTGAGAGATGGAGTTAGTGAGCCAGCGAATGAGGAAACGCTAACTGAAGCACAGAAGAAGGTTCTCAACGATGCGAGATTGAAGGATTTAAAAGCCAAAAATTATCTCTTTAGCGCGATTGACAAATCCATTCTCAAAACAATCACGCTAAAGGATACCTCAAAGCAATTGTGGGATTCGATGAGAATCAAATACCAAGGTAACGCGAGAGTGAAGCGTGCTCAGCTACAAACGTTAAGGAGAACCTTTGAGCTGTTGGAGATGAAGGTTGGAGAATCCATCAACGATTATGTTTCAAGGGTAATGGTGGTAGCTAATGATATGAGAAACTGTGGAGATGATATGCCGGACGTGAAAATAGTGGAGAAGATTCTGCGCACCTTAACGGAAAGCTTTAATTACATTGTGTGTTCAATTGAGGAGTCCAAAGACATCGACAACCTCACTGTCGATGCTCTGCAGAGTTCACTACTGGTGCATGAATCAAAGATGAAGAAACCAAGCGCCGTTGGAGAAGATCAAGCGCTAAATGTTTCTCATTATGGAGGAAGGGGCCGAGGCAGAGGAAGAATGAGCAGAGGAAGAGGCCGTGGCAGAGGAGGAAGAAGCTTCGATAAATCCACCATCGAATGCTATAACTGCCACAAACTTGGACATTTTCAAAATGAATGTCCAAGCTGGGATGAGAAAGCCAACTATGCTGAAGCAAATGATGAAGAAGAAGACATGTTGCTGATGGCTTTCACTGAAGATGAAGCATTGCTGATGGTTCTCACAGGAAATGAGAAAGGCGAAGAAGTATGGTTCCTGGATTCGGGTTGCAGCAATCATATGTGTGGAAACAAATCCTGGTTTTCCACACTTGATGAAGAATTTCGTCATTCAGTGAAGTTGGGAACAACTATCAATTGAAGGTGATGGGAAAAGGAAACGTGTGTGTGCAGGTGAATGGAAGATCACTCACAGTCGCTGATGTGTATTATGTACCTGATCTGAAAACAAATCTCTTCAGTATCGGGCAGCTCCTTGAGAAAGAATGTGAAGTGTTGATGAAAAAACGAACCTGCAAGCTGTATCATCCGAAGATGGGTCTGATTATTAAGTCAAAGATGACAACAAATAGGCTGTTTAAGATCATGGCGACCAAAAATCCCATGAAAGCGGTGACGAAGTGCTTACAAGCAGCGACAACGGATGAGTTTCAGCTCTGGCATCGAAGGTATGGACATCTAAATTATAAAGGCTTGAGAACTCTGAAATATCAGAATATGGTGAAGGGATTACCACATCTAAAGCCAACGGAGGAAGCAGGGAAGTGTGCAAGCTGCTTAGTGGGAAAACAACATCGGGAAAGTATTCTGAAGAAGAGTACGTGGCGTTCAACACGGAGACTAGAACTGATACACTCGGATCTCTGCGGTCCTATCTCTCCAGCATCAAGCAGCGGTAAGAAATATATCCTTACATTCATTGACGATTACAGCAGAAAAGTTTGGATATATTTCTTGTCGTACAAATCAGAGACGTTTGGATCGTTCACGAGTTTCAAAAGTCAAGTGGAGAGAGAAACCGGAGAAGCTTTGATCTGTTTAAGAACGGACAGAGGAGGAGAATACCTGTCAAACGAATTCAAAAGCTTCTGCGAAGAGAAGGGAATAAAAAGACAGCTCACAACCGCTTTCACGCCGCAGCAAAACGGAATCGCAGAACGCAAGAATCGCACAATTATGAATATGGTGCGATGTGTGCTGAATGATAAAGGAGTCCCCAAGCGTTTCTGGCCTGAAGCAGCTAAATGGGCCGTTCATGTATTAAACAGAAGTCCAACCTCTGTTTTGAAGGAGAAAACGCCAGAAGAGATGTGGAGTGGTGTAAAACCTACGGTGGATTACTTTAGAGTGTTTGGATGTTTGGGGCATGTTCATGTTCCAGATCAGAGGAGAAAGAAATTGGATGACAAAAGCATCACGTGTGTTCTTATTGGAGTGAGCAACGAATCAAAAGGATACAGACTTTATGATCCAGCCACAGAAAAAGTTGTAACAAGCCGAGACGTTGTGTTCGAAGAAGAGAAAGGGTGGAATTGGACAGAAAAGGGAGGAGAAATAAATAATGATATGCTGATTTGGGAGGATTGCGAGTCTGACACGGAGCCGAATGAAGAAGAACCAACTCATGATCCACCATCGCCACAAACATCCGTTGAAGGATCACCGGTAACGCCTCAAAACTCTCTGCATCAACGAACTCGGAGACAACCTGTTTATTTACAGGATTACGTGACTGGAGAGGAGTTATCTGAAGAAGAGGAAGAAGACTCAACAAATTTTGTCATGTTTGGTGAGGTTGCTGATCCAGTCACGTATGATGAAGCCACAGGAGATGTTAAGTGGATAAAAGCCATGGAGAGTGAGCTGGAATCGATAGAGAAGAACAGAACGTGGTTTCTCACCGAGTTACCAAAGGGAGCAAAATGAATTGGTGTAAAGTGGGTCTACAAAACCAAGCTTAACGAGAAGGGAGAAGTTGAAAAATACAAAGCTAGGCTTGTGGCCAAGGGTTATGCTCAAAAACAAGGCGTGGATTATGATGAGGTGTTCGCTCCGGTGGCACGATGGGACACGATACGAATGATTTTGGCTCTGGCTGCTCAAGAAGGATGGTGTATATTTCAACTAGATGTGAAAAGCGCCTTCTTACACGGTGAAATTTCTGAAGACGTTTACGTAGAACAACCGCAAGGATACGTGAAAAGGGGAGAGGAACACAAAGTTTACAAGCTCGTGAAGGCTCTCTATGGATTGAAACAAGCACCTCGTGCTTGGTATAGCAGAATCGAGGCTTACTTTACCAAAGAAGGGTTCCATCGGTGTGAATATGAACATACTCTGTTCATAAAAGTCTGTGAAGGTAACAAGTTTCTGATCGTATCTCTTTATGTGGATGATTTAATTTTCACGGGGAATGATGTGGTGTTGCTTGAAAATTTTAAATCATCCATGAAGAGGGAATTTGATATGACAGACTTGGGAAGAATGAAATATTTCTTAGGTGTTGAAGTAATCCAAGATGCAGATGGGATTTTCATTCACCAAAAGAAATATGCTGGAGAAATCTTGGAAAGATTTAATATGCTATGTGGAAATGAGGTCAAGAATCCGATTGTACCAGGAACAAGACTTTCAAAGGATGGAGAAGGAAAGAGGGTGGATCCAACGTTGTATAAACAACTGATCGGAAGTTTGATGTACATAACATCAACGAGGCCAGACATGATGTATTCGGTGTGTTTATTGAGCAGATACATGGCGGATCCAACTGAACAACATATGCAGGCAGCGAAAAGAGTCTTGCGTTATTTAAAAGGTACTTTGGGATTTGGTGTATTTTATAGAAGAGGAGCTGTCGGAGAGCTAACTGTCTACACAGACAGCGATTATGCTGGTGATATCGATGATAGAAGAAGCACAAGTGGCTACGTGTTTCTTTTAAGTGGTGGAGCTGTAGCTTGGGCGTCAAAGAAGCAGCCGGTGGTAACGTTATCAACAACAGAGGCTGAGTTCGTTGCAGCAGCCTATTGTGCTTGTCAATGTGTATGGATGAGGAGAATCTTAGAAGAGTTTGGGCTAATTCAATCAGGGAGCACAACAATTATGTGTGATAACAGTTCTGCCATTAAGTTGTCAAGGAATCCTGTTCTTCACGGTCGGAGCAAACATATTGATGTCAGGTTTCATTTCTTGAGAGATCTAACTAAGGATGGTGTTGTTAAGCTTGTTCATTGTGGAACAAACGAGCAGATTGCAGACATATTAACGAAACCATTGCGTTTGGAGGTGTTCGTTCGATTGAGGGAGAAGCTTGGAGTGTGCAAAAGGGTAAACTGAAAGCTACTGTTTTCAGTTTAGGAGAGGCATTGTTGGGATTGATTTAGTCTTATGTTTGAATAATGGACTCCGATGTTTAAGGAGTCAAAGTGTTGTCCTAGTTTTTCGTTTAAATTTGTTTCTGTTTCCTGCAACTTCTGTTTCTTGTTATGTAAGAAGACTGAGTCTTCATCTTGGGCTATTTAAAGCCAAGCTTATCATCTAATAAAACTATCGAAGCATTCAGCTTTAGTCTTTTGTTCTCTAAGTTCAACATTACTGTACTTTCAAATAATTTAATAAATTAGAAAAATAGATAGGCTATATATATAAGAAAGTTATCGATTATTCTAACAATTTTTTTCCAGTTAGTAGCGAATGGTTAGATTGTGATTTTGTTACTTACTTTGGACGTGCATCGTAGAGACATATTTTCGTAGCATATATAACACTAAATGTGATAGAAAAAGAAGGAGAAAACTCTCAGTTGCATCATCTTCATCATACAAACACTGCTTGTGATTCATAATATGCGATATGACATAACAATGATCACATATGACAAAAAGATTAGTATGTGGTGATCACAGATGACAAAAAGATTCCGCCATTTAATATCTCACAAAAATTAAGTATCTATAAGTAAATTGTAAGAGCTCTTTCTCAAAAAAAAAAAAAAAGTAATCCTGTATGAACTAAGATCTATAAATCGTTTTTTTTTACAATGATAATCCCATACTATTATTTTTTAAAAATATTATAATATCTAAAATTAGTTATAAAATAAATTAATAAAAGAATCCATAACAATTAATGGTAATTAAGT
>PKMM01043215.1:44298-56569 GCA_002933915.1 Eutrema heterophyllum | reverse complement strand
TTTTAATCTTAACCCATTATGGATTGACATCTCAAGTGCTACAATGACATGAGTACACTTGGATAATTGAACACGAAAAATATCCGTTATCAATTTGGCGCTGTTGCCATTTGGATTTAGCATTAATCATTAGGATTTTGATTCTTCTTGAGACTAAGTTTTATTTTTACTTTGTTACCTAATCTCTTTCGCTTTGTTTTCTCCTCTTCTCATATAGGTGCATGAACACAAGATCAAGAGGAAGTGCAAACCTTGTTGAACGTGTTGACAACATCCGTGAGTTAGAAATAGCAAATACAAGAGAAAGACAAGAACGAAGGCGTGCTCAACACCTTGAAAGGTTGGGTATGGAGGTAGCTAAAGACCCTCCGATTGCAAACCAAGAAGCACCCGTTCATGGTGTTGGTCACCAATGTGTTGGTGTGAACCGAGTTCCAATTCATCTACCACGACCTCCAAGACCAATTGGAGCCGGTGATGCACCAAACACACATGCTAACCGCCAAGGGATAGCTCCACCACCGGTTGAACACAATAATTTTGAGATCAAATCCGGTATTATCTCTATGGTGCAAAACAACAAGTTCCATGGGCTAGCTATGGAGGACCCATTAGATCACTTGGATCAATTCGACCGCATTTTTGGCATGACAAAGATCAATGGAGTCTCGGAAGATGGTTTCAAGTTGCGCTTGTTCCCGTTCTCGCTTGGAGATAAGGCACACCAATGGGAAAAGAATCTTTCACAAGATTCAATCAAAACTTGGGACCAATGCAAGAAGGCTTTTCTTGCAAAGTTTTTATCCACCACAAGAACATCAAGGCTTCGTAATGAGATATCAAGCTTCACTCAAAAGGGGAACGAGAGTTTTAGTGAGGCTTGGGAACGCTTCAAAGGATTCACCATGCAATGTCCTCACCATGGTTTCTCGGACGAGTCTCTACTTAGCACTCTTTACCATGGTGTCCTTCCCAAGTTTCGGATGCTCCTTGATACCGCAAGCAATGGCAATTTCTTGGGTAAAGAAGTGGATGACAGTTTAGAGTTGGTGGAAAACGTGGCACAAAGTGACAGGAACTATGGCGAAGATGATATATCATGGTTTTTACCCGTTTTTAGCCATGATATAGGTCTTGTTTTTAGAGTCTTTATAGTGTTTTTGTAGTTTTAGAACCTTTTCAGGTTTTGGCACGTTTGGAGCATAATTAGAGATATTGAAGCATTCTGGAGCTTTTTGGAGCAAAGCAGAGATCGTGTAGCTGGGACAGCCGATTTGAAGCCCTTGTATCGACCGACACCACCTGGTGTCGATCGATACTGACACCATGAAGGAAGGAACGTGACTCACTGCCCGTGTATCGATCGATACCACTTATGGTATCGGTCAATACCGTCGTCCATGGAAAAGGAAACGCGACTTTTTACAAATCTGAAGAATCTGCACCTTGCCCCATAAGTCTTTATTATTTACAAGAAGCCCCAAAACGTGTTTTAACATATAATTAGGTTTTTCAGCCACTTTTGTTGGCTAAGCTTTAATTTACTTTGGTTTTTGTTGAGAGAGCTTTTGAGGGAGACAAGTCTAGACTATGTTCGTCCGAGAGAAAATTTCGAACCCTTGTTTACTCTCAATCTATTTATTTAATTCAGAGATTTATTCAATCATGTTGTTTTACTTAATCACCATGTCTGAGTAGATCTCCTGTTAGGTTTAGGGTTCTCATAAGGGATTTCATTGAATGCTAGGTTAATTGGTTAGTTAGGGTTCATAATCAATTTAGTTCTTCACCATAGGTTGTTCTTAAAGCTAATTCTAAACTGATCACCTGGAACTTAGATCTTAGGTTAACCGATTAGGCACGACAGTGCAATTGATAATCTGATAGAACTTAGGGTGAGCAAAATAACTATTCGCAAAGAGATTTGGTTTAGTTGTTTTGTGAACAGATAAAACCTGGACTTAAAGCTAGTTTAGTCTTTAGGATTTGCAAAGAGATTTGGAATTCTAGGATTTAGACTTAGATAACTTTCGCAACGACAGTTGGTTAGTTATAGCTTAGTGATTTGAGTTCAAGAACCGGGCTTAACCTGAATCCTGATTTATTAGTTTATCTGCATTCTCTGATTTCCTGAAAAATACCCTGAACCTATCTCTCCTCCATTGAATTTATAACAGTTTAATTTGCATTGTTATTTCCTTTTCATTGATTTACTTAATTATATTCTATTTAATATATTGTGTGATTCTTGAGTCTATGTGGATTCGACCCCTAAATACTACAATCGGCAAGCTGTTAGTACTTTAAGGGTATTACTTTTGAGCTTATCAGAAGACTATGATAGATCTTCAAGAAGCGGTGGAGAGTTTGATGATCAAAAGACAAGAAGGGATATTAAGGCCCTCAACGACAAGATGGACAAGCTTATCCACGCCTCACAATCCACCGTAAACTATGTTGGTGATTTTGATGACCAACAAGGCTATCAAGAGGGAGTTGATGGTGATAATAAGCAAGCGGAAATCAATTATGTGGTTGGTCAAGGTGGCTACCAAGGAGGTTTCAACCCAAACTATAGGAATCACCCAAATTTTTCCTATATAAGCAATAATGTGGCGAATCCTTATGACAAAGTGTATCCTCAACAAAACACTCAAGGTCAAGGCTTTCAACAAAAGAACTTCGTCCCTTCCAACCAACAAAGACCATTCGTTCCAAGGAACAACTTTCAAGGAAACCAAAGTGGGTTTCAACCCAAGCAACAATCTACACCACCCGGTTTTGTGCAACAAGGACAAGCAAGCAACACAACACCTCAAGACAATGAGATGAAGAACATGCTTCAACAACTCTTACACGGCCAAGCTCAAGGAGCCATGGACTTGAGTAAGAAAATGGCGGAAATCCACAACAAGGTGGACTGTTCTTACAATGACCTCAACTCCAAATTTGAGGCATTGTCATCTAGGTTCAACAAAATGGAGGGTAAAGGTGCATCCTCTTCCTCGACACGCTCTCAAGGTACTTTACCGGGAAAACCCGAAGCTAATCCAAAGGAGTTTTGCAACGCTATTACATTGCGTAATGGAAAAGAGCTTCCCTCACGAGAGCTTCCATCTAATCTTAATGAGGACATTGAGAACCAAAGTGGGGAGGTGGTCATTGAGAATGAAGAGATTGTGGGTGAAGAAGATGCTGTTTCGGGTAAAGCTAAGGGAACAAGGATTGTAGAAGACAAACCAGCGGGAACACCTACAAAGAAGAAGACTACCTTTGTCTTGCCACCTTATGAGCCCATCCTTCTTTTCCCAGGCCGCTTCAAGAAGCAACTCATGAAGAAATATATGGCGATTTTTGATGAGCAAATGGACAAGGTCCAAGTGACTATGCCCTTGGTTGATGCTTTCTTGTTAGTCCCACAATACAACAAGTTTCTCAAAGACGCAATCAAGGATAGAACCAAGGATTTAGAAGGAATGGTTATTCTCTCCCATGAGTGTAGTGCCATAATTCAAAGGAAAGTTATACCAAAGAAGTTGGGAGATCCCAGAAGTTTTACTCTTCCTTGTGCTCTTGGACCACTAGCCTTCAAACATTGCTTATGTGATCTTGGAGCAAGTGTGAGTTTAATGCCTTTCTCGGTGGAAAAACGTCTTGGCTTCACCGTCTACAAAACTTGTAGAATCTCTCTCGTGCTTGCGGATAGGTCGGTGCGACACCCAATTGGAATGCTTGAAGATTTACCGGTACGAATTGGAGACTTTGAGATACCCACCAATTTTGTTGTTCTTGAGATGGATGAGGAACCCAAAGATCCTCTCATCTTTGGAAGGCCATTTTTAGCCACCGCCAGAGCTATCATAGATGTGCGAGAAGGGAAGATTGATCTTCATTTAGGCAAAGACGATGTGCTTAAATTTGACATTAATGAGATGATGAAGAAGCCCACTATCGAAGGTCAAGTCTTCTACATTGAAGCTATGGAGGAGTTAGCAGATGAGCTTCAAGAGGAGTTGAACTTGGAGGATCATCTCCAAATTGCTTTGGCGAAGGAGCATGGAGAGAATGGGTATCTTCATGAGGAGAGTGTTGGGTACATGAAGTTGCTAAATTCACACAAAACACTTGTTGGAGAAAATTCGTTTTTGGAGCTAGAGCACAAAGAACTTGTCAAAGATGGTGTGGAACACAATGTGAGTGCTTTAGAAATTGACTACATGAGTGCTTTGGATGTTGAGCTTGAAGACGAGCAAGAAGCTAGCGATGGTGAGACTAGCTATGATGATGATTGGAGCGAGCTCAAGGCCCCAAAGGTGGACCTCAAACCGCTTCCAATTGGGCTAAGGTATGCGTTCTTAGGTCCAAATGAGTCTTACCCGGTCATAATGAATGAGAGTTTAGATGAAAATGATTTGTCCACCCTTTTAAGAGAATTGAGGAAATTTCGGAGAGCAATTGGCTACTCTTTGGATGATATTAAAGGAATTTCCTCTTCTCTATGTACACACCGAATCCATTTAGAAGATGAGTCTATGAGCTCTATTGAACATCAAAGACGGTTAAACCCGAATTTTAAAGAAGTGGTTAAGAAGGAGATTCTTAAACTTCTAGATGCGGGGATAATTTATCCCATTTCAGATAGTACATGAGTATCACCGGTTCATGTGGTTCCCAAAAAGGGTGGGATAACGGTTATAAGAAATGATAAAGATGAATTGATTCCCACTAGAACTATAACCGGCCATAGAGTGTGTATTGATTATCGGAAACTTAACTCCGCCACTAGAAAAGATCATTTCCCTCTACCCTTTATTGATCAAATGCTTGAAAGACTTGCAAACCATCCATATTATTGCTTTCTAGATGAGTACTCGGGATTCTTTCAAATCTCGATTCACCCTAATGATCAAGAGAAGACGACATTTACATGTCCTTATGGTACCTTTGCTTATCAAATGATGCCATTTGGGCTTTGTAATGCACCAGCAACCTTTCAAAGGTGCATGATGTCGATCTTCTCGGATTTAATCGAAGATATGGTTGAGGTATTTATGGATGATTTTTCTGTGTATGGTGCCTCGTTTGCTTCTTGTTTGTCAAATCTTTGCAAGGTACTCACTAAGTGCGAGGAAGCAAATATCGTCTTGAATTGGGAGAAGTGCCATTTCATGGTGCGAGAAGACATTGTCCTAGGGCATAAGATCTCGGAAAAAGGGATTGAGGTAGACAAAGCAAAGATTGAAGTGATGATGGGATTGGAACCGCCAACCACGGTGAAGGGCATTCGAAGCTTTTTGGGTCATGCCGGATTCTATAGACGGTTCATCAAAGACTTCTCGAGGATAGCAAGACCTCTCACAAGGCTTCTTTGCAAGGAAATAGAGTTCAATTTCGATGGAGAATGCCTTGAAGCATTTTTAGAAATCAAGAAAGCTCTTGTCAGTGCTCCAATTGTGCAAGCACCGTATTGGGATCTTCCGTTCGAAATCATGTGCGATGCTAGTGACTTTGCGGTTGGCGCGGTTTTGGGTCAAAATAAGGACAAGAAGATTCATGTCATCTACTATGCTAGTAGAACCTTGGATGACGCTCAAACGAGATATGCAACCACGGAAAAGGTTCTCTTAGTGGTAGTTTACGCTTTTGAGAAGTTTCGCTCCTATTTGGTGGGATCCAAGATCGTGGTGTACACAGACCATGCCGCCTTGAGACACTTGATAGCAAAAAAAGATGCCAAGCCAAGGCTTCTAAGGTGGATCCTCCTTCTTCAAGAATTCGACATGGAGATTAAAGACAAGAAGGGTATTGAAAACGGAGTAGCGGACCATTTGTCGAGATTGAGAGTTGAGGAGATAATTCCCATCGATGACTCTCTTCCCGAGGAACATCTCATGATTGTTGGGATGTTAAAGAAATGCTATCATGCGGGTTTGAAACTAGAGGAGTTCAAGAGTTTGAGTGATCTCGGTTTGCCGTGGTATGCTGATTTTGTGGACTACTTAGCTTGCGGGAAGGAACCGCCAAACTTGGACAGCTACAACAAGAAGAAGTTCTTTAGAGATATAACCCATTTCTATTGGGACGAGCCTTATCTCTACAAGAGATGCTCGGATAATCTTTACCGGAGATGCATCCCGGAAGAAGAAGTGAATGGAGTGCTATATCAATGTCATGGCTCAGTTTATGGAGGACACTTTGCTTTCTTCAAAACCGCAACAAAAGTGTTTCAATCCGGGTTATGGTGGCCAAGCTTGTTCAAAGACGCTCACACCTACGTTTCGTCATGCGATGCTTGCCAACGGAAGGGGAACATAAGTAGAAGGGATGAGATGCCCCAAAACTCCATCTTGGAAGTTGAAGTGTTTGATGTATGGGGAATCGACTTCATGGGACCGTTTCCCTCTTCTTATGGTACATCTTGGTAGCGGTTGACTATGTCTCCAAGTGGGTTGAGGCGATTGCTAGCCCGATGAACGATGCAAGGGTGGTTCTAAAACTCTTCAAATCAATCATTTTCCCGAGGTTTGGGGTACCAAGAGTGGTGATAAGCGATGGAGGGAGCCATTTCATCAACAAGGTGTTTGAGAGCTTGCTCAAGAAGCATGGAGTCAAACACAAAGTCGCCACACCTTATCACCCTCAAACGAGCGGACAAGTAGAGGTATCAAACCGCCAAATCAAGGCAATATTAGAGAAAACCGTGAGTAGTTCGAGGAAACATTGGGCCAAGAAGCTAGACGATGCTTTGTGGGCATACCAAACCGCATTCAAGACACCAATTGGGACTACACCGTTCAAATTACTCTATGGGAAGTCTTGTCATTTTCCCGTTGAGCTAGAGTACAAAGCATTGTGGGCAGTCAAGTTGCTGAACTTCGACATTAAGACGGCATCGGAAAGACGTCTTATCCAATTACATGAGCTAGATAAAATCCATCTCGATGCCTATGACAGCTCAAATATCTATAAAGAACGGACGAAGGCGTTCCATGACAAGAAGACTGTCAAGAAAGGTTTCAAAGTTGGAGACCAAGTGCTGCTCTACAACTCTCGGTTGAAGCTGTTTCCCGGGAAGCTGAAATCGAGGTGGTCGGGACCGTTCAAGGTCAAGGAGGTACAGCCTTATGGCGCGGGGACGCTATGGAACAACACCGGTGGGGAATTCACGGTTAACGGGCACATACTCAAACCGTATTCGGCATCAGAATTCATTGAGGAAGGGACCTCAGTTCCTCTCTCGAGCCCATCACCCGTCTAAAAAGGTACCAAACGTCAAGCTTAGTGACGTTAAACAAGCGCACTTGGGAGGCAATCCCATGTTTATCCTTGTATATATTTGATTTTAATTTCTTTCTAGTTCTTTTTTATGTTTTTTGTTTCATGCTTTCAGGTTTTGTGGGTTCAATTTGGTCAAGGAGGAGGAAAAAGATTTCAAGGAAACAACAGAAGCCATTTCGGTATGGTGCATCGGGGTAATGCATGCCGAAATGACTTCTGTTGAAAAACATAAGCTATTTTGGGGTGCGGCGTCGGCTTACTGCACACCGATGCCAATTCCCAGAAATCCAACAGGAGAATCCTCGGTTTGCTGCATCGATATATGGCATACCGATGTGAATTCTCCGGAGAAAAACAATCGATCCACGTCGGTATGGTGCATCGGGGTGATGTATACCGAAATGACTTCTGTTTAAAAACAGAAGTCATTTCGGGGTGTTCCATCGGTTATATGCACCCCGATGTGACTTCCCAGAAATCCGACAGGAGAATCCTCGGTGTCCCGCGTCGGCATACTGCACACCGACATAGTTTGTCCCATGTAAGTCAACTTCCTCTTGCGCGTTGACTCGGTTTGGAATGGTCCGGTTTACTCGATTTTGACCGGTTTAACACGATTTTTGACCAATCCAAACCGGGTTTGACCCCTTTGACCAAAAAATCTCCTTCTTCTTTCTCCTTGGGTCGCGAAAATCTTCTTCTTCTTTCTCCTCACTTGCGATTTTTCTCAAAAAAAAACAAAAAAAAAAAAAAAAAAAAAAATTCACAAGTATTCTCTCAATTCTCAACCAATTTTCGTGATTCAAAAACCCATGTGCTCGATTTCTTGCGATTTTCATCATTATCATATCGATTTCGACCCCCATTCATCAACAAGGTATGCTCTCTCTTACCCATGGGAAATCCATGTTCTTCACAAAAAAAATATATATATATTTGAAATTGTTCAAAATGCTTGAGTGAGGCTCGATTTTAGCTAGGAATGCTTTGGTTTGATTGCTTGGTGTATGGGATGTCGATTTCATAAGCAAATTTGGAAGAATCGTGGTGAATATTTGAAATTTTGATATCTAGGGTTCATGAGAGTGAATAGTGACGAAAATCCAAAATTTTTGGGGAAATTGCTTGATTGTTGGGGATCTTATTAGCAATTGCATGCCTTAGCTACTCTTGAGAGACGTCATAAGGATTTGGCGTGTCACATTGGAAAATTTGTGAAATTTATCATCACGATTCAAAATTTTATTAGATTTTTTGCAAACTTTGGCTAATTATGATTTCTTTCTCTCCTAAAGGCACAATGACTCGCACCAGTGAGAAACAAAACCTTGAACAACCAGCACGTGTTCCTCGTAAAGAAACGGGAAAAGGAAATACCTCAAGAGCTCAAAAGGAGAAAGCTAAAGGGAAGAAGGTTGCATCACAAAAAGAAGTCATTGCAAATGAAAGCGGAAGCGACCGGCCTGAGATTCAAAAGAAGAAAGCCGCCAAACCAAAAGAAAAACCGCCAACATATTCGGAGCTTTACAAGAAGTTCATGGGAGTTGGTTTCAAGGCAACTAAGTACCCGGACCACGTCCTACTCGGAGAACTCGGGATCCAAGATGATATTAGACTCCTCTGCAGGAACATGAGTCTCGAGAAGTACTTCGACATGGCGTTCCCAGCCTACCAAATCGCCACGTGCCAGTTTTTGGCTTCCTTGTCCGCCACCTTCTACAAGTTCGGGAAGCCTCTCGATAACGAAAACCACGGGTTCATCTAGTTCCGGGTTAATCGCACTCACTACAAGATGACATTCCGTGAAGTAAGCGCACTATTTGGGTTCCCAGTAGAAGGGACATCAGAAGCTAAATACTTCTTCTTCCCCCCAGATGAACTCGAGCACTTGTGGAAAACCATTGGGAGTGGTGCTTTCAAACCAAGAGAATCTAAAGGAGCTATCATTCATCATCCCGCCCTTCGCTATGCACACAAGATGCTTGCTTATACAATATTTGTTAGGCGCGAGACGGGCATGGTTCTCAAAGATGAGTTGGGATTGTTGGACATCGGATTGATACCGTTTCTTGTCACTTTCTCGAATGGGGTTAGAGTCAGAGGAGAGTCTTATCAGCCAAACCTAGCCTCGGTCCTTGTCCGGTACCTCCTTCACTACAAGGATTGGGTGTGGACATCAACAGACAAGACCCCACAATTGAGCGTGGGCGGGATTATCACTCCTATATTAGAAGCTTATGGAATCAATGCGGGATCAGTCAAAGAAGGGAACAAAGTTGGGCTCACATCTGGAATAGAACGTATAGATGCGTTCTACCTCAACAAAGCACGTTTTCTAGGAGGAAAGATTGGGAATTCTTATGCCTACAGGTTCAAGCTCGACATAAAGGACGTGGTGAGGATTATGCTACCGAATCAAGCTCTCACCACGGTTCATGAACGGCGCAACATAGCATTCTCCCCGACTAGTGACCATTTATATAACCACGCCATTCACCCAACACTTGAAGCCATTCGCAAACCGGGGTCACGTGGAACAAGGTCTTCCGCGCGTACAAATGAAGACTCAACTAATGCTGGTGATGAAGAGGAACCTCAAGGCACAACGAGCCCCGTTTATGGAAGTGAGCGCTATTACTTCTGATATGCTCAAATTAATACCCTAAAAAGTACTAAAGCAGTGTTGTAGTATAGTTAGGGGTCGAACACAAGAACTCTAGAATTCACGCAATAGATTATTTAGATTTGAGTTAAACTAAACCAAAAAGATGTAAATCAAAACAATACGTAATTCAAATAGGTTGTAAGTCAATTGGGAGAAAGATAGATTCAGGGCAATTCTCAGGAATTCAATGAATGTAGTTAAACTAACTATCAAGATTCAGATTTAGCGCGGTTCTTGAACTCAAATCACTAAAGTATAGCTAACCAACTCTCGTTGCGAAAACTATCTAAGTCTAAATCATTCCAAATCTCTTTGTGAATCCTAAAGTCTAAACCAGCTTTTAGTTCAAGTTTGATTTGTTCACAAAACAACTTAACCAAATCTCTTTGCGAATAGTTATTTTGCTCACTCTAGGTTCTATCAGGTAATTAATCGCACTCTCGTGCCTAACCAATTATCCTAAGATCTAAGTTCTAGGTGATCAGTCTAGAATTAGCTTTGAGAACAACCGAAGGTGAAGAACTAATTCAGATGGTGAATCCTAATTATTCAATTAACCTATCATTCAGAGAAAACCCTTATGAGAACCCTGAACCTAACAAGAGAACTACTCAGACATGATAATTGAAGCAATAAACATGGCTGAAATAATACTCAGATAAATAATAAAGAGTAGAGTAACAAAAGGGTTCGAAATCTTCTCTCAGACGAACAGAGTCTCAGACTTGTCTCCCTTAGAAAGCTCTCTCACAAAACTCAGAATAGAATCAAGCGTAATTCCAACGTTCTAGCCAAAGTGGCTTAAAAACCTAACTTAAACTCCTAAAACACGTTTTGGGCTAAATTGTAAATAATAAAGTCTTCTGGGCAATTTTGCAATTCTTCAACTCTTCATAAAAGTCGCGACTCGTCTTGCTGCAGTTAGTATCGACCGATACTAGACAGTGTCGATCGATACTAAGACTCCAAATCGGGTGCTCAGCTACACGAGCTTCTGTTTTACTTCAAAATGCTCCAATAAGCTCCAATATCTCCAATTATGCTCCAAACATGCTAAAACCTGTAAAAGACTCTAAAACACTACAAAATAGTACAAAGACTCTATAAAACGGACCTATATCATGGCTTAAAAGGGGTAAAAACCATGACATATCAACTTCCAACCGTACGGTGAACCCATTATCGACACGGCTTCACGTCAAGCGCATCAACAAATCAAACTCCTTCAACGGTGGAACAAATGGCAAGATAAGGCCATAAGGAAGCTGGTAAAGACGGTAAAGGGAATGAAGAGCCAAGCCAATGATATGAAGAAACAAATCAAGGAGCTAACGACAAAGGTTACCGGAGCGAGCTCGTCCCACGGCCAAGAGGTACAAGCTAAAAACGAAAGGGCCAGTGAGAACGACATGAATGTCGAGAGGCGCCACTCTTTCCATGAAAACACGGAGACACAAATCAATGACGAGCAACCACGCGCTTCTTCCCATGAGCGGCGTAGAAGAAAGAGGAGAGCGGTGAGATCACCAACGCCATGCTCGAGCAACATGTCCTACTCAATGGACACATCCTCCTCGGTCGAATTCTAAAGGTAGCACTTGATATATCATGGTTTTTACCCCTTTTAAGCCATGATATAGGTCCGTTTTATAGAGTATTTCTACTATTTTGTAGTGTTTTAGAGTATTTTACAGGTTTTAGCACGTTTGGAGCATAATTGGAGATATTGGAGCTTGCTGGAGCATTTTGGAACATTTTGGAGCAAAACAGAAGTTCGTGTAGCTGAGTACCGGATTTGAGGCCTCAGTATCGATCGATACTAACTAGTGTCGGTCGATACTCACTGAAGCACGAGTCGCGACTTTAAATGAAGATTTGAAGAACTTCCCACCGATGGATTGAGCTCAAATTTGGACACAAGACAGATCTTTGGATTAGCTTTCATATGGAAGTGGTTTGAGGTCATTCCAACGGTGCGATCAAAAGTTATGCCAGTTTTCGTGAAGACAGTCCAATCTGGCGAGCAGTGACTAGTGTCGGTCGATACTACCTTAGTGTCGGTCGATACTAACTACATGAAAACAGGAAACTCGACTTTTTACAAGTCTTGAGAGTTTGCACCTTGGTCCAGAAGTCTTTAATAATTACAAGAAGCCCCAAAACGTGTTTTAGCATTATAATTAGGTTTTTCAGCCACTTTTGTTGGCTAAGCTGGATTTTACTTTGGTTTTGGAGAGATTTCTGAGAGAGACAAATCTGAACCTCTTGTTTTACTCTTCTATCTTATTTTATTTGATGATCTATTCAATCATGTTGTTGTTTTCAATC
>PKMM01043215.1:18504-38428 GCA_002933915.1 Eutrema heterophyllum | reverse complement strand
TGAAAGAGAAAGGAAAGGATGTTGTGAAGGGTATGTTGAGCAGAATTCTGAAGCTGGAGATGTCTAGTTGTGGAGCTTGTTTTGGAGCAAGTTCTCATTCTTATCCTGACTAATACATGAGCCAAAGTCAAGCTAATGACTGAAAACAAGCGCTTGGTGGGAGGCAACCCACTGGTGAGTCTGTATATAAGTCATTTATTTTTGTCATTTTTCGTTTTTGTGTCTTGTGTCTTTGTGTGAATCAGATGAACAGGTGATGTGTCGACCGATACCATTCTGGTATCGATCGACACCAGGAGGAACAGAGATTGCATCGACCCATGATCCGAGTATCGATTGATACCAGTAATGGTATCAGTCGATACCCCACGCGCATGTAAGTTTCCTTTCAAAACCCTCGGGTTTTCTCTTTCTCTCCGGTAATTTCTTGTTTTTCACGATTCCACTCAGTTCTTTTGGTTACTTTTACCAACTCTAGACTAAATAACACTGGGACAATGTTGTTCAAGTCTGGGGGAGGTCGTTGCTGACAATGTTTTTGTTTTTCTTAGAGTCATTCGTTTTTGAGTCAAAGTTGTTTTATTGAGTCAACATTTGTTGGAGATGATGATCTTTTTCTTGAATCTATTGTTCTGACTTTACTTCTAAGTGACCATTGTTACAGAATCAGTTCTAGATCGGACTAATGAAAAATCCAAAGGCTGACCAGTTAACTAGAAGACACCCATGTTTCCAGCAGAGTCCATTAAAACCTAAGCTAGATTTTTGCACTTCATCGATGTGGTTGATGTCCATAGAGCTTGATTCCTCATTCATATATGACAAAGAAACCCATGTGTTTAAAGTAATGGTATCTCTCTCCTCTGTTATAAGTTAATAAATAAGAGCATAAAAAGATGAAATGATTTTTTTCTGAGTAGAGGGCTAGGAAAATTTCCAGCGATCCCATTATTCTACTTGTGAAGAAATGATCACACAAAGGTTGGAAGCGAGGTTAGGAAAATTTCCCGTGATACCACTATTCGCCTACGCCTTTGATACATAGAGAGGGAAGAACCGGGGATTCGGTGGCAAACACCATCAATACTCGCGTTTCAGACCTTAATGTGTATATGCGGATCTTAAAAAAAAAAAAGAACATGATGAGAAACAAGTCTGGGGGAGAGAAAACAATACCAAAAGTGTGAAAATCAGCTGGTTCTTTTGTCATGATTTGTATGGGAACGAATCTAGAAAGTTCTTGGTATTGGGTACAGCGATGAAACTGGCGATGAGGGTTTTATTAGATAATGCTGAGAAATAATGTGTGTAGTCTGGGAAGCTGCGAATGTCTACGGAGAAGTACATGGTGGTTAGATTTGGAACTGGTTACGTGATATGTGGAGCATCAAGGAAAAGGGTCATTGCAATGTTTCAAGAACAGGTGAATCTCCGTGTTTTTCAAACCTCTTTCTCTTGTTTAGCTTTCTGTTTGCTTGAGGGCAAGCAAAGGCTAAGTCTGGGGGAGTTGATATAGCATAGTTTTTACCCGTTTTTAACCATGATATAAGTCTTATTTATAGAGTTTTTCTAGTATTTTGGAGTCTTTTCGAGTCTTTACAGGTTTAGGTACGTTTGGAGCTGAATTGGAGATATTGGAGCATTTTGGAGCCAAGCAAGGATCATGTAGCTGAAGGATCGAGTTGAAGTCCTGGTGTCGACCGACACCAGCCTGAAGAGTCGACACAGAAGCTTGGTATCGATCGATACCACTTATGGTGTCGGTCGATACCCATCGCATGAAGAGAAAGATCGCGACTTTTTACAAGTATGATGAAATTGCACCTTAGACCAGAAGACTTTAATAATTACAAGAAGCCCCAGAACGTGTTTGAAGATTATAATTAGGTTTTTCAGCCACTTTTGTTGGCTAGGCTTTATTTTACTTTGGTTTTTTGTGAGAGAGCTTTTGAGGGAGACAAGTCTGAAACTCTGTTCAGCCGAGAGAAGATTTCAAACCCTTTGATTACTCTCTTTATAATTACTTTTGAGTTCTATTCAATCATGTGGTTTTACTTAATCTCCATGTCTGAGTAGATCTCCTGTTAGGTTTAGGGTTCTCATAAGGGATTTCATTGAATGCTAGGTTAATTAGTTGGTTAGGATTCATAATCTGAAATTAGTTTTTCACCTTAGGTTGTTCTTAAAGTTAATTCTAGATTGATCACCTGGAACTTAGATCTAGGGTTAATCGATTAGGCACGACAGTGCAATTGATAATCTGATAGAATCTAGGGTGAGCAAAATAACTATCTGCAAAGAGATTTGGTTTAGTTGTTTTGTGAACAGATCAGACCTAGACTTAAAGCTAGTTTAGTCTTTAGGATTTGCAAAGAGATTTGGAATTCTAAGATTTAGACTTAGATAACTCTCGCAACGACAGCTGGTTAGTTATAGCTTAGTGATTTGAGTTCAAGAACCGGGCTTAACCTGAACCATGACCAGTTAGTTTATCTGCATTCTCTGATTTCCTGAGAAATACCATGAACTTATTTTTCCTCCATCGAATTTACAACCGTTTAATTTACGTTATTGTTTTCAATTACATTGACCACTTAGCTTGATTCGAACCTTTAAAATCTATTGTGTGATTCTTGAGTCTCTGTGGATTCGACCCCTAAATACTACAATCGACAAAGCTGTTAGTACTTTAGGGTATTACTTTTGAGCTTATCAAAATTTGGCGCCGTTGCCGGGGACTCTAAATTCGCCATTAGATTTCAGCTTAGAATTTCGACTAAGTTCGACGGTGTCGATCGATACCCAACTAGTTTCGGTCGATACTCGTCGTATTCTTTTTTTTTTTTTGGATTTTTGATTTTTGTTACTTACGTGCTTTGACTTTTGTGTTTCACTTGTATGCCTGATCGCGAAACCAGAAGAAACAAGAGCACTCAGCTAGTTAATCTTTCCAACGAGGAACTAGCACTTTTGGAACGCACAAACAAGAAAACAAAGGAGCCAGCAGAGATGAACAATCCAATGGTATTGGTTTGTGATGATGCTGGAGCTTTGAGAGACCAAGAGGGTCATTTGTGCAATGAGAGAGGTCAACGACTTGATGGAGATGGAAACGTCATCATCCCGGCAGTTGTTGTTGATGAGAATGCCGCGCCTTCTTAGTTAATCGTGGTAGGACAATTGGTGAGTACAACAGGCATGATCAGTTCTATGCCAATCGATCAGCAATTCGCCTTCCTCCTTTTCAGAGGAATGACTTTGAGCTGAAACCTGCATATTACACTCTTGTGGGTCAGCACCCTTTCCATGGTCTTTCTCATGAACACCCGATGGATCACATCGAGAGATTTGAGGACTTGGTTACCAGCATCAAGTACAATGGAGTATCCAACGATTACCTCCTCTGCAAGCTTTTCCCATACTCTCTTGGTGGAGATGCAACTTATTGGCTTAAGCAGTTGCCGCCTGGATCACTGACTACCTGGGAGGAGACTAAGAATGCCTCCTTGAATAATTTCTATGATGAGCAAGATCCGAGGAGTTTAGGAATAAGATCTCCCAATTTTCTCAAGGAGCGACTAAGGCGTTTAAGGCTGCTTGGATCATATTCAGATCATATCAGAGGGATTGTCCACATCACGGTTTTAGTAAGGTTCAGTTGTTGGGTATTTTCTTCTGAGGGATTGATTGGAGGTACCAAATGGCTTTGGATGCTGCGAGTAATGGGAATTTCAACACCAGATATCTTGAAGATGTTTATGTACTTATCGAAAACTTGGCTTCTAGCAATAGTACCAAGAATGCAGACATGGAGCGCAAGAAAGAAGCTGGTAACTTGGATGGCAGTCAAATCGCAGAGGTGAAGGCTAAGCTGGATTCGATGCACAATCTGTTGATGGGAAAGACAAAGAAGGATGTCCTCTTTGCTGCTGATGTCAAGAATTTTGAAAAAGATGAAGTGGAAGATGTTAACTACATTGGTGGAGCTGGATTTCAAGGTCAATGGTATCAATACCAGCAAAACAACAACTGAAACTTCACCAACAATGCTCAGCAAGGAGGGTACAAGTCTGACGTCAATCCAACTGATTTTGGGTCAAATCATTTTGCCCATAAACCATTCCAGAGCAGTAGCTATACCAGGACCTATGGGAGTTCGTCTTATCAACCTCTGCCTGCTAAAACCCCAGAGAGCAAGGTTGAGTCCATGCTTGAACAGATTCTTCAAGGACAGCAGAAGATGACAGTGGATTTCAATGGGAAGATGGATGCTATGTACACAGACCTGAATGGAAAAATCGAGGCTCTCAGTATTCATCAGAAGATGCTGGAAACTCAAATAGCTTAGACTGCAGCACCTGTCAAGGGAAAGATGGTTCATTCAAAGAATGAATACGTCAATGCAATCACCTTAAGAAGTGCTAAAGAGGTCACTGCAGTGGTAGAAAAAAGTTTGAATGCAGAAAAATTCGTGGAGTTAGAAGAGGTTGAAGGTGATTTGAGCCTGATACGGCTGTGTCGAGTGATACCACTTATGGTGTCGATCGACACCAACCTGAAGAGACGACACAGAAGCCTTGTGTCGATCGACACCAATCTGGTGTCGGTCGACACCCCTCGCAGACTGAGCTAGAAATTGTGAAAACACCGAAGATTGTTGAGGAGAATGTTTACAAGCCTAAGGTGCCATATCCTAAACCACCTAGTCATCTCAGAGATCCCATTACTGCGGCGAAGTTGCTCACTTTTGAGAAGATGGTAAGGCGGATTCCCCATACGATGTCTTTTGAAGAAGCTTTGGAAAATCGCCCTTTGCTTGGTTACTTCCGAGATTGCAGAGAAACTCTAGAAGAGATCAAGGTACTTTTCATCAAGGCAAGAAGCACACCACTACCAATGAAGCAGTTGACTAAAAGAGAAGACCCATGAAAATTTTTGGTCTCATGCTCTATCTATGGAGTTGAATTCAAATAATCTCTCGTTGATTCAGGGTCTAGTGTCAATGTCATGTCAAAGGCAATTGCAGAGAGGTTGAGAATTGGTGATATTATATCTGCTAAGATGACTCTCGCATTCGCGAACTCTTCAACCTCAATTTCAAATGGTACCATCCCTGATTTGCTTGTTAAAGTAGGAGATTGTCTGGTCCCCGCTGATTTTCAGGTTGTGGAGATGAGCGAAAATTCTAATATGCCTTTGATTCTTGGAAGAACGTTCATGGCTACTGATTGTGCAGTTATAGACACGCCCAGTAAGAGAATCTCGTTCTCATACATTGACAAAGAGGTCTCCTACAAAGCTATTCCTTCTGGAGGAGCTCCCAAACATGTCTCTTACATCACTGTTGTTACAGGAGAGACGTTGATGGTCGATATTTTGGAAGAGCCTTATGATGAGCCAAATGTCATAGACGTTTTAGATGGTCCTTCTATCATCACGAAGAGAGACATCAAAACGGCTAAGGCAAAGAAGAAGGTGAAGAGCAAAAGAGTCAAGGGTGCTGCCTATATGACTTTAACCCCTCATAAGTGTGATGGAGATTCGATTGAATATGAGGTGAAGTGCAAGGAAACTTCGAAACCATTCTCTAAGGTTAGAGCTATTCTCACTTTAGAGTTGAAAGAGAAAGGAAAGGATGTTGTGAAGGGTATGTTGAGCAGAATTCTGAAGCTGGAGATGTCTAGTTGTGGAGCTTGTTTTGGAGCAAGTTCTCATTCTTATCCTGACTAATACATGAGCCAAAGTCAAGCTAATGACTGAAAACAAGCGCTTGGTGGGAGGCAACCCACTGGTGAGTCTGTATATAAGTCATTTATTTTTGTCATTTTTCGTTTTTGTGTCTTGTGTCTTTGTGTGAATCAGATGAACAGGTGATGTGTCGACCGATACCATTCTGGTATCGATCGACACCAGGAGGAACAGAGATTGCATCGACCCATGATCCGAGTATCGATTGATACCAGTAATGGTATCAGTCGATACCCCACGCGCATGTAAGTTTCCTTTCAAAACCCTCGGGTTTTCTCTTTCTCTCCGGTAATTTCTTGTTTTTCACGATTCCACTCAGTTCTTTTGGTTACTTTTACCAACTCTAGACTAAATAACACTGGGACAATGTTGTTCAAGTCTGGGGGAGGTCGTTGCTGACAATGTTTTTGTTTTTCTTAGAGTCATTCGTTTTTGAGTCAAAGTTGTTTTATTGAGTCAACATTTGTTGGAGATGATGATCTTTTTCTTGAATCTATTGTTCTGACTTTACTTCTAAGTGACCATTGTTACAGAATCAGTTCTAGATCGGACTAATGAAAAATCCAAAGGCTGACCAGTTAACTAGAAGACACCCATGTTTCCAGCAGAGTCCATTAAAACCTAAGCTAGATTTTTGCACTTCATCGATGTGGTTGATGTCCATAGAGCTTGATTCCTCATTCATATATGACAAAGAAACCCATGTGTTTAAAGTAATGGTATCTCTCTCCTCTGTTATAAGTTAATAAATAAGAGCATAAAAAGATGAAATGATTTTTTTCTGAGTAGAGGGCTAGGAAAATTTCCAGCGATCCCATTATTCTACTTGTGAAGAAATGATCACACAAAGGTTGGAAGCGAGGTTAGGAAAATTTCCCGTGATACCACTATTCGCCTACGCCTTTGATACATAGAGAGGGAAGAACCGGGGATTCGGTGGCAAACACCATCAATACTCGCGTTTCAGACCTTAATGTGTATATGCGGATCTTAAAAAAAAAAAAGAACATGATGAGAAACAAGTCTGGGGGAGAGAAAACAATACCAAAAGTGTGAAAATCAGCTGGTTCTTTTGTCATGATTTGTATGGGAACGAATCTAGAAAGTTCTTGGTATTGGGTACAGCGATGAAACTGGCGATGAGGGTTTTATTAGATAATGCTGAGAAATAATGTGTGTAGTCTGGGAAGCTGCGAATGTCTACGGAGAAGTACATGGTGGTTAGATTTGGAACTGGTTACGTGATATGTGGAGCATCAAGGAAAAGGGTCATTGCAATGTTTCAAGAACAGGTGAATCTCCGTGTTTTTCAAACNACGTACATTTCATTTAGCTTTTGTGTCTTTTGCATGCATTTTTGTAGCTTTTCCTTAACATTCCATCAACTAAGAGTCATTAGTCAGTTTAGGATAGGTCCTAGTGAGTCTTGCATTGTTTTGAGTGTTTCTAGGTGCTTATTGAAGCATTGAGGAGTTTGGAGATGATGGCATTTGGATCAAGAGCAAAGGAAATCGCCAAAGGAAGAGAAGTACAAGGAGAAGAGGAAAACATAAGCCATTTCAGGGTCCTGCATCGGCATGATGCATACCGAAATGACTTCTGTTTAAAAACAGAAGTTATTTCGGGGTGTTGCATCGGGCAACAGCAGACCGATGCAACACACCGATGCAATCTCGCCGGACCATTCGGCTAACTCACATCGGTGTCGTGCATCGGGCAACATCACACCGATGCAGCTTCCCTCAGACGAGACAGGAGAATCCTCGGCATCATGCATCGGGCAACAGCACACCGACGCGACTTCTCCGGACATTTCGGCTAACTCACATTGGGGTGCTGCATCGACCAGCTGCACCCCGATGTGACTCATGCGACCAAATTTTGTATAAATTATTAGAGACCTAATTATTGATCTATCTTGTTTTTGACTTTGTAAAACTCGACCCTAGAGAGAAAAAGGGAGATTGTAAGAGATTCTTGAATGATTTATGCAAGTTCTTGTTTAATTCTATCATCTATATATCTTCTTATCATCTTCCATGAATCTAAACACTTCCTTTATGGGATTTGTGGAGATAAACATGGGTTGTGAGTAGTTTTCTAGAATTCTAGGGTGAAGTAGATTTAAGTAATTTTAGTGTGAATCAATGATGTTAGGGCCTAGATTATCATTAATCCTTCCTTGCTTAGTGTTCTTAATGCTAAATCGACCTTGATCTAGTTGATTTAGATCATAGGGAATTTCTCGCCCGGAAGGTGTTCGATGAAATTCTCCAATGAACTAATCAATGGATATTGCATTCTTAGCCTATGGAAATAGTTGTCTAAGATGTTTATTGATTAAATGATCTTGTTTCTAATGCTTGAAATTTATTAAATCACAAATGGGAATTTGTTATTGATTTAGTAATTTCCAAAGTGACTAATTCCAAGGAATTGGGTTAGTCTTGTTTAATGATTGTGATCTAAGGATTAGCTTTACTTGAGTATATTGGCATCATTGTGAACCTCTAAAGTTACCAGCAATCGCATCTTCACATTTGGATTCGTTTTTAGTATTGTCTTAAACGAATTCGTGGTATTGAGTTAAGCCACGTTTCTTATGTATAATGTCTAGATAGATAGTATCTGTTAGCAATAAATTGCTAATATCGTCTCTCTTCAAAGCTAAGAGAATTTGTTCAAAGAATAAACTAACAACACAAATATTTTCTAGGTAGTTAAGACTATTTTCTTTTGTTGTTTTTCATTGATCAAATAGGAAATGTAAGAGGAAGCAAATTGGAGTTATCAACTCGAAGTGGAAAACATGAGAAAAGTGGGAACAAAGATTCCGAAACAATAGGATGACTCAGTTCCCTTATTAACAAAACTGAATAAAATAAAGAACAAGTCAAAGCATCGATTATTGCATATACTTTTGGTTTGGTTTGCTGACTCGGTTTGATGTTCGGTTTAGATGTTGACCACTTGTTGTCTTATCTGTACCATATAGTCAATATATTGTAAAAGCGTATAAATCGATATGTACGTATATGTCTAGATATATGGACACAATCGGTGGGATTGTCAGATAAATGTATGATGATGATGTCATGGACCTCGTGGGTGGGGTTTACATACGTTGCATGGTTGATGCAACCACGTCAAAACATTTTCGTTTTCTTCCAAATTATTTGGACCAAATTGTTATATATATGGTGCATGGTCGTCATCCAAAACAAATAGTTATACAGCGAAGGTACCCATGTATTTCATCAGTTCTGTTCTATTCCATATGTAGTTCCAAATCTCGAAACTATGCGACTAAAAAGGGATTATGACCAGAAGTCGATAGTTCGACTGGAAGATATTATAGGGTAATCCAAGCGGTCATATGATCGAGTGGTAATTGAGACGGGTAAAAATATTAGAGGTTAGTCCGGCTCTAGGAAGATGTACGGGTTTCAGTCCAAAACTTCATGGTTATTAAAAAAAAAATTATGATTCCTACACAAATTTCTTTGAATTTGAACACTATATCCAGGGCCGGCCTTGAAATTATGGGGCTTGAAAAAAAAAAAAAAAATAGGGGCCAATAATCATTGGGTTTGTTTTTGTTTTTAGTTTTATAAATTTTTTATTTTAATTGATTGGACTTTATTTTTTTTTTTTGCCCATAAATTTAAACAAACATTTATTTATATAATTTTTTTTGGCTCATAAATCTATATGGGCTGTTAAAATTTAGAGCCAAGACCAAGGATTCATTGGGCTTGGCCCAGGGCCGGCCCTGACTATATCAGATGAATGTAACAAAAAATAAACTTGATGTTATCAAATACTCCTTATGTTATTTTATAGATATGTTTACAGAAAAACAAAGCCTTATGTTATAACTTATATGGTATGTGGTATCATGATTGTTTAAATTCGAGTATACTTCCATTTACATTCTGATTGTTTTTTTGGGGATAAAATGTGGATATATATTACCAAACTTGGAACAATGTTATAGCAGAAGCTTTTAAGCGAAGGAGTTTCGGAGCAAAAAAATATAAAAGGTTGCATCACATATGGGTGAACCTGAGAGATAAAAGGTTCCTAAACTTTTTAAGGACCGGCGTGCAATAAGTGTGTCTCTGATGTTGCGGTCGATAAGTTTGAATAGAGCCAAAGCCGTTATGGTGTTGTGTAGCCTTTGGTTCCTTTCTTTCCAAAGGTAAAAGGTTGTTGCTTGTGTCACCCAGGCCGGCTCATATTAATGATAGACCATGTGCAATCTTATAAAGTAGTTCTAATTTTGTAAGTATATAAACAAATTTAGTATTAAGGCCCTAATTTTTTTTTTTTAAAAAGACCCTAAAATACAAGAAAGTTTTGCAAAAAGTATGTGAATCCAGTGCATTTGCACTCCTTGAAACATGGCAAGAACCGGGCCGGGCCTGGTGTCACCAAAATGTTTAACGTTTTTGATGCGCCTTTAGATAAAGTAGATAGGACCAGCTTCCATACTTCCTCCGAGTACATGCAGATTACTACAACCATTTAGTTATATCATCAAACATTTTTGCATTTGATGTTTAATTTAGGGTTTTCTGCAAAAAAAAGAATTTTGACCTTTATTTTTTTCTGCAAAAATAACTCTCACCTAAAAAAAATACAAGTCAATCCCCTCACGGCTATATAGATTTTTCAAACCGTATATAGCTGTGTATCAATTAGCAAAACGATGTCGTTTTGGCTGTTTTTTAAAACCAGAAAATACAAAATCAAGATTCAAACTCACGACCTCCTATACACTTACCACATTTGTATTACCATTGTGCCAAAATCGTTTTTGTTGTACTAATCAATATAAGTATATTTATATATATTAAAACGATGTGTTTTGTCCTTTGAATATTTTTGCCAGTTGTCTTCGGTTTTCGCGAGTTTGGCGGGAAAACATGAGTTCGCGGTTTTGGCGAGAAAACGTGATTTTGCAGTTTTGACGGAAAACGCGTTTTCGCGGTTTTGACGCAAAATCATGTTTTATCGTCAAAACCGCAAAATCAGGTTTTTCCGTCAAAACTGAGAAATCACGTTTTCCCGCCAAACCCGCGAAAACGTGTTTTCCCGCCAAAACCGCAAAATCACGTTTTCTTGTCAAAATCGCAAAATCAGGTTTTTCCGTCAAAACCGAGAAATCACGTTTTCCCGCGAAAACATGTTTCCCGTCAAAACCGAGAAATCACGTTTTGGCGGGAAAAAGTGATTTTGCGGTTTTGACGGGAAACCTGATTTTGTGGTTTTGACGGGAAACGCGTTTTCGTGGTTTTGGCGGGAAAACGTGATTTTGCGGTTTTGACGGAAAAACTTGATTTTGCGTAAAAACTGTCACAACCGCGAAAACGCATTTTTCGTCAAAACCGCAAAATCATTTTTCGCGCCAAAACCACGAAATCATGTTTTCCCGCGAAAACCACGAAATCATGTTTTCCCGCGAAAACCGAGGACAACCGGCAAAAATATTCAAAGGACAAAACACATCGAAAAGCCACATTTTTTTTTGCAGAAAACCCTCTAATTTATATGTATACATTTTTTTTTTTGCATTAATATAATTTTTTTTTGGTACAAGAAATTTAAACCAGTCATAAACCCGAATTGAGCTTGGTTGGGAAACTAAACCGAAATACAAATTGGTATCGAAACCGAACTGGACCGAAAAGAAAATCGGGAAAAACCGGAAAAAGCGAAACCCTAGCAAGCAAATCGGAGAGGAAGACCGTCGCCCCCAGGGACTACGCCGCCTCGCAGTTAGACCGGACTCCTCCGGAGAAAACGATGACACCGGACCATCATCGCCGCAGAACGGACCGAGAGAAACCCCATATACCGAAGAAATTAACCGCCGCCATCAGCAAGCAAAACCACCAGTCTAAGAACCGCCACCAGTCTTGACAACACCACCACCCGAGACCACCAGACTTAAGAACACCACATCACCACCACCCTAGAGCCACCACAAAACCATAAGCTTGCCGAAGAACAGAGAGACACCGGAAAACAGGGAGACCCACCGGGCAGACGGTGGAACATGACTCCACCACCGCTAGCCCAGAACAACTCGCCAAAGAGCACAAGGCAACAAGGATGACCATCAGGAAGACACTTCACCACCATCACGAAGAGCAAGACAGAAGAGGGGAAAGGGCTATTTAAAGGGGAGTAACCACTGGGAAAACTCCGTCCATAGATCCGCCGTCCCTGAGCGGAACCATTTCACATGAGGCGACATCCGGCGAGAGTCCCTTCCGCAAACCCACCCACCGCCAGAACTCTCCACAAAAACAGATCGAGGCAAACCCTAGAAGCTAACCTTGCCGAAGAAGGAGAACCAGGAGGGGAACCACCGTCGAGTCCCGTCCTCACATAGTCGGAGCATGAACCACCACGGAGCCACTAATCGCCTCACCTCGCCACCGCAGAACTGGGATCTCCACCAAATCGCAACCGGCGGAGAAACCCACCACGGAAGTGTTGGATCAAAATTATTTAGCCAATGGGCTATTTAATTGGTTGAAATATGAATGAGAAATAATGTGAATTTGGGCTTTGGTATAAGCTTTAAGTTGGAAAAAATCAAGTGTGGTTTTGGTCCCACATTGGAAATGTGAGGGAAAATCCTCATGTATATATATGGAGGGATACTAGTCTTTGTTCAAAAAGCTAACACCCATGGTGTTATAAAGAGAAAATGGGGAGCCCCCACGCGCGCCGCTGCCACTTAGCCTAGCCGGGCTCAGGGCTCGTGGGCTCGTGGTCTCGTGGACACCATCGGCCCAATAAGAAGTTCTTTTTGGGACAAATTTTTACAAACGCTTTGTCTCAAAATTGAACGTTTAATCTCGCGTAACTAAGAATTTTTTCCCGTAGATCGGTTTACCACTGATACGGAAAACAAATCTTGTCATTGTTATGTCACCATCAATACTCTATGACTCATGCCGTTGTGTCACCAATGCCACCTTGCGGTGCCACCTTGCGCACCACCTTGCGGTGCCACGGTGTGCATAACGTCACGGCATGCGTCATCAAACGCCACCTTGCGCGGCGGTGCGTCATGGCATGCATCATCAAATGCCACCTTGCGTGCCACCTTGCGCGGCGGTGCGTCACTGTGTGCGTCGGCGTGATGTCATGGGCGGCCACTCCTCCTCTATATAAAGAGCCTTCTTCTCTTTATTTCAAACACACCAATAACAACTTGTTCAACAAGAACAACAATCTCTCTCCCTCGTGTCCTTCTTAGTCTTTAAATCGTAAGTTTTTTACGTCGAGAGTGTATCGTAGAATATAGTTCGTAGATTCCGCTTTCAAGTGAGTGTGAAACGGTCTCGCCACGGTTGTATCCTGGGATTCAAAAATCCTACAGTTCCGTATCACTACGGGGGATTTATTGAATTAAGAAAAGAGATCATATCTCGACTCCGTGTCCCCATTTTATTATGGAATAGCTCTGTCTCGAATGTTTCTTTCATACTTCGTTTCTTGTTGTATCGTTTATAATCATTGATAATAATCACAAGTTTTCAATCCGATATTTAACGGTATTACAATCTTAATTCAATAAATCCGCTTCTAGCCTATCGCTAAAATCGGATTGAGATTTTGTCAAGTTGTTTAAAACGATTTCAAATCGGCTTTCTTTTAAAAGAATCCCGGAGTTGTGTTATCCACTTTCTTAACAGATTTGCGAGCCGCTCTTTAGCGTTTCCGCGAATCGTTCTCGAAACGGTTAAACACAGCGTTTCCGCGAATGCTTTATAAGTGAGTTTGCGAAACGGTAAGGAAACAGATAAGATCTGAAGCTTACCATCATTTTCCCGTAAACAAGGAAAACGGAAACGGTGTTTGCGAACGCTTCTTAAGTGATTCCGCAAAACGTTTTAAAAATACTCTCGTATGAGATATAACGGTTTAAAACGCTGGTTTAGCATATTGTTGGTGGTGAGTTTAGCACTCCCCGGTTTAGCCCGGTTTGAACCGAGACCGGCCCAATTGATCCTGGTTGACGACGGTTCGAACCCGGAAAGAAAAACCACGAAACGGTCGCCGACCTCCGAACTTGAAAGAATGGTCCCCGAGAGACTATTAACCGACAAGATCGGTAAAGAATCCGAATGATTACCGAACTTGAATCTAGATCGGCGAATCACGCCCCAATCGACGACGGTTCAAGATCGGTAAAGAAAGAATCTGAATGAATGCCATACTTGAATCTAGGTCGGCGAATCACGCCCCGATCGACGATGGTTCAAGATCGGTGAAAAGAGTCCAAAACGACCAACCATCGAGCTCGATGAAGGCCGAACTCAATTCCTTATTTCGAACCGAGATCGGTCTAGTTAATCCCAATCGACGACGGCTCGAGATCGGTAAAGAAAAAGAAAAGACATCATACAACTACCGACCCGCGATGTGCCGAGCTCGTAGGTATCAACCTGTCGTAATCAGAACCCACTTCCGGGATTCACGGAACTTTACGGGGAACACGGAAAAGGAAGATTAATTAGTTTTCTAATCCGGGATTCGCGGAGCTTTTCCGGGATTTGGGGAACCTGTCGAAGCCACCGAGGAGGCTTATAAATAACGAAGCCCCGATTACATTGGAGGGGGGGGAGAAAGAAAAGAAAAGAAGGAAGAAAAAGAGATTTTAGAGAGAGAAAGTGAGAGCTCGAAATCCGATTTCGACTTCAGTATCGACTTAAGAATACTTTTGTAATATCCGACGAGTTTGACTTAATAAAAACGAGATACCGATCGATCTTTCAACTCTTTGTGTGATTTATACGATCAACAATTGGCGCTAGAAGGAGGGGGGTCTCCGACCTTGAGGTTAATGATCAACCTCCGAGACTCTTTCGATAAAACCCGACAATGACGGAAGCTACGACGACCCCGATACTCGATGGCAGCGGTTCCACGCTTGGCGATAACGATACCCAAAACAACGGACTCGACGATCTCAATCCTGGAAACCGCGCTCAGACGGACAACAACGATCATCCATCACTTATTCCGCCAGGCACCGCTACTGCGACCCAGGCACCAGTCGACCAAACCACTCTCTTAATGGCCTTAACAACACAACTCGCCGAACTCTCCAAAAAGAACGATGAACGGTTCAACTCTCTATTCGCAAACCAGACGGAACTTCGAGGCCAGGTCGGCGAACTCAGACAGAGCCCATCATCTTTCCGACCCGATGAAGTAACACCTCTTCTTCGCTGAAGCCTTATCACCGAGCTAAATCGAAATCAGAGCACAACAGCTCGGTTTCCCGCATTAAGATCTGCCGATAGCCCAGAAACACATATCACCGATCAGGCATCTCTGGATCAAGAATTCGAGAACGTCAAAGCTCAACTTCAAGACATGAAATCCAAGTTCCACCGAGCTACCAGTTCGGCGCCCGAGATTAACCGCGTTATTCAAGAAACTCAAAAAACACCATTCACACATCGGATCATCGACACACCGATCTGACGATTGGAAAAGATCAAAATCATACCGCACGACGGGCACACTGACCCTCGCCATTTCATGACTTCGTTCGGCATCGTGATGAACCGCTTTTGATTTGACACCAAGGAGGAGAAAAATGCCGCAACTTGCCAACTCTTCGTGGATAACCTCAACGGAACCGCGCTCGACTGGTTCTCACAGCTAGATGCGCACTCGGTCGACAATTATACCGAACTGTCTACCAAGTTTCTAAAACGCTTCACCATGTTCATCAAACAAAAAACTCAAAACGCCGACCTATGGGCCCTCGAGCAGAAAAGCGACGAACCGTTGCGTGATTTTATGAACATATTCAAAGCAATAGTGCCTAACTGCACCATCGACGATGAAGCCGCGATCGAAGCCCTTTACAAGGCGACCTGGTATAAATCGGATTTTCACAAGGAGATCAAGCGCAACTGGCTGAACACTTTAGAGGACATCTTACACAAATCGCACGTCTACATCCTTGAACAAGAAGAAACAGCCTCAAAGGATAAGCAATACGCTCTTTCGAAGCAAGTTGCACCCAGAGACAAGCCAAGAGACGAGTATCGCGAGAACCGACCCCATTACGAAAGACGAACCACGACCCAACAAGTCAGCACAATTCAGCCACAACATTGGAATACATGGGTCCGACCCGAGCTACCGAACGAGCCGACTTCAAGCGAAGAACCGTTCTGCCAATTTCACAACAGAGAAGGTCACAGCACCGAAGAATGCCGACACCTCAAAGATTTCCTCTTGTTGAAGTACAAAAAGGGCGAAGTCCCAGTCGGGGCAGCATTCAGGCCTGGCAATAGATTTCGCCGTAATGAAAATAATGAAGGTCGTCGGTCGAGCGCCGCCGGAAGTTCGGGACAAAGAATCAACACGGAGCAACCAAAACGAGATCGTGAGGACCAACCCGAAAATCAGAACATCCTGCAAGTCCGAAAGCGCATTAACATGATTATGGGAGCCCTTGAATCTTGTAATTACTCAGTCCGGGCGATCAAAGAACACATCAGAGAAGTAATTGCGGCGCGACGCCAGAACCGAGTTGTAGAAGGCGGGGTATTGGTAACTTTCTCTGAGGCCGATACGGAGGGTCTCCACATGCCGCACAACGACCCTCTAGTCGTTAATTTTCTTATCGGGGACGTTGCTGTCGGGAGAATCCTTATCGACACCAGCAGCTCGGTAAACGTGATATTCAGACAGACATTGAGAGACATGGATTTCCCGGACTCCGACATTAAAGAAAACATCGAACCTCTCACTGGGTTCACAGGCGAACAGACCATGACCGCGGGAATTGTCAAAATACCGATCTACGTTGGCGAACATGTTATACCGATCTTCACCCTCAAGGGTGATCAGATAATATCAACGAATGCAAACTTAGGACGGCAGCCCGAACGTGCGTCATCGACGCGAACAGAGCTTCGGCAGATCCATTTGATCGAAAGATGGATCCCGACTTGTCCAGGCGCGAGACAATCATCCATGTCAATATCGACGAGCAAAATCCCGAAAGATGCGTCGGTATCGGAGCCGAACTGGATGAAGAATTCAAAAGCGATCTGATCCGTTTCCTCAAAAGGAACGTCTCGACATTCGCGTGGACAATGACGGATATGACTGGAATTAACCCAAAAATCGCGTGTCATGAGCTCGGCATTGACACCACCTTCAAACTGATCAAGCAGAAAAGACGTAAGCTCGGCCCAGAAAAGGCACAGGCCATCAATGACGAAGTCGAACGTTTACTCGCAGCAGGCTTAATCACCGCGGTCAGATACCCAGACTGGTTAGCTAATCCGGTTGTTGTGAAAAAGAAGAACGGAAAATGGAGAATTTGCGTTGACTTCACCGACCTTAACAAAGCTTGCCCAAAAGATAGCTTCCCGGTTCCGCACATCGATAGATTGGTGGAATCCACAGCCGGTAACGAACTCCTATCCTTCATGGATGCCCTCTCAGGATACAACCAAATACTTATGCACCCCGACGACCGAGAGAAAACATTGTTTATCACGGATCGAGGCATCTATTGCTACAAAGTCATGCCGTTCGGATTAAAGAATGCCGGAGCAACATACCAATGTCTCGTCAATCGAATGTTCGCTAGTCAACTCGGTAAAACTATGGAAGTATACATCGATGACATGCTCGTCAAGTCCCTTGTCGCTAAAGATCATATCGGCCAACTCAACACGTATTTCGATATACTTAACGAATACGGTATGGAACTTAACCCGAACAAGTGTACATTCGGAGTGACCTCCAGAGAGTTTCTCGGCTATATCGTAACTCAGAGAGGGATCGAGGCCAATCCCAAGAAAATCTTGGCGATCATCGACCTGCCATCCCCAACAACTAAACGAGAAGTTCAACGATTGACTGGCCGTATCGCCGCGCTTAATCGATTCATCTCCCGATCGACAGACAAATGCCTACCTTTCTATCAACTACTCTGTGGTAACAAACATCTTGAATGGGACGACAAATGCGAAGACGCATTTAAACAGCTTAAGAAGTACACATCGACTCCCCCGATCTTGGCCAAACCTGAGAACGGAGAAACTCTTTACCTTTATATCACGATTTCAATGTCGGCTGTCAGCGGGGTACTGGTTCGGGAAGACCGAGTCGAGCAGAAGCCTATTTTCTACGTTAGCAAGTCGTTAGGCAAGGCCGAGGCACGATACCCCACACTTGAAAAACTCGCCCTTGCCGTGGTCACCGCAGCCCGAAAGCTTCGGCCGTACTTCCAATCACATTCAATCACCGTTCTCACCGACCAACCCCTGCGAGCTATTCTACACAGTCCGAGTCAGTCAGGTAGACCCGCTAAATGGGCAATCGAGCTAAGCGAGTACGATATCGATTACAAAAGTCGGACGACTATCAAATCATAAGTACTCGCCAATTTCCTCATCGAACTGCCGCAAGAATTTATCAATACCGACATCTCGACCACCGAGCAATGGATCATGCACGTCGACGGGTCATACTCCCATCGCGGGTCGGGAGTAGGCATCCGTCTACAGTCGCCAACTGGAGAAATCTTGGAGCAATCGTTCTGGCTGGAATTCAATGCATCAAACAACGAAGCCGAGTACGAAGCACTAATCGCCGGACTACGACTGGCTAAAGCCATCAGAACGACTCGGGTACATGCGTATTGCGACTCTCAGCTCGTCGCAAGCCAATTCAGCGGAGAGTACGACGCGAAGAACGAACGAATGGATTCATACCTCAAACTCGTAAAGGAGCTCGCCACCGATTTCAAGTCCTTCGACCTTACCAAAATTCCACGAGGGGAGAACGCGTCTGTCGACGCACTCGCCACCCTTGCATCCAGCTCGGACCCCTATTTGAAGCAAACAATCCCGGTCGAAAGCATTCCACAACCGAGTATCGAGAAACCAAAAGCGTGTCTAGTAATAACGCGCGGCCGTAATTACGACGAACAACCGGCTGCAAAACTCAAAACGAGAAAGACTAGAAAAGTACCATCCCGGCAGATCAGCCAGGAAACTACTCCCGAGCTAGATTTCACGCAAAATCCCAATCTACTGGATCAGTCCGACGATGACGACAATGTGGAATCTGAGGGACTTCACGTCCCGATTGATATTGAGGCCGCAGAAGACGAGGAACCCGAGGATTGGACTACCGAACTCAAAATGTACATCAGCGACGAACAGGTCCCAACGGACAGATGGGCAGCTCGGCGACTTAAGATGAGAGCAGCCTCGTACGTCGTCCTCGATGGGGAATTATTCCGATGGAGCGCCGCGGGAGTCCTGCTGGTATGCGTACCGAGTAACAACACTGACAAAGTCATGAGAAAGGTGCACGAAGGAACATGAGGAAATCATTTCGGAGGGCACTCCCTTGCTCTAAAAATAAAAAAGGCCAGTTACTATTGGCCGACCATGTTGAAAGACTGTGAGAAGTTCGTCGCAAAATGCGACAAGTGCCAACGACACGGTCCGATGATCAATCTACCTACCGAACTATTAGCAACGTCAACTGCACCTTACCCTTTTATGCGATGGGCGATGGACATCATCGGTCCACTACGGCGTTCAACGACACAGAAACTGTTCATCCTCGTTATGACCGATTACTTCACCAAATGGGTTGAGGCCGAATCGTACGTCGAGATACAAGCTCTCAATGTTCAGAATTTTGTCTGGAAATATATCATATGCCGACACGGAGTGCCATATGAGATCATCACCGACAATGGACCACAGTTCATTTCAACGTCGTTCGGTGACTTTTGTGCAAAGTGGAAAATCCGACTAAGTTTCTCAACACCAAGATACCCACAAGGCAACGGTCAGGCAGAAGCGACTAATAAAACCGTGATCGACGGACTCAAGAAGAGGTTGGATGCGAAGAAGGGACGATGGTCCGACGAGCTAGACGGAGTCCTCTGGTCTCATCGAACTACACCTCGGCGGTCTACCGGACAGTCTCCTTTTTTCTTAGCATACGGCTCGGAGGCTTTATGTCCGGCCGAGATCTACATCCCGACCATACGCAGAACAATGCTAACACAAAATCCCGGCCTCAATGATAAAATGATGCTCGACAATCTCGACGGCCTGGAGGAACTGCGAGGACAAGCGTTACTCCGAATACA
>PKMM01043215.1:0-18050 GCA_002933915.1 Eutrema heterophyllum | reverse complement strand
AAAAAAAAAAAAAAAAAAAAAAAAAAAAACCAGCCGAACTCTCAAGTTCGCACTTAAACCATCGCGGTTTTCCACATCGACGCCCTGGCCAGGCGATCGGTATAAAGGAAGAAGCCGAGTTTTGTCTCGCATGCATCTTCATGGTGCTATGGATAACACACTTTCCATGTTAAGCCTGGACCAGTTCCGCACTATATCCGCTCTCAAATCATCCGAGCTAAATAAGCCGAGTCAATCTCGCACACTCCGATTCGATCTGAGAAGACCTGGAGTATCTTAAGACGAGCTACCAATGCACTCTTATGCTAAGCTCTAAGGTAAAGCCGAACGTTTCCTCTCGTAAAATTAAGCCGATTTCTCAACAATCGCAAACTTCATAAGCCGATTTCTCAACAATCGCAAAATCGATAAGCCGATTTCTCAACTATCGCAAACTAGTAAGCCGATCTACGAATGATCGCCGATCTCGAATTGATCGTAGAATCGAGTTCATCCTCTATACCCCGGCTAAGACCGTATCTATTTACGGCCCCATTTTGGTGTACGATGAACATGAGAGGATCGTATCATTTTACGACCTCACAAAAGCAGAACTCGATATTCAGATACGAACAAGATAAAGCCGAGATCGAAATCAAAAACTGAAACAAAACGGAAGAATTAATACCGAATTCATTAAAGCCCTCATGGGCAAAAAGAGTTTACAAAAAAAAAAAGTTTACAAGAAAGCCCCTCGGGCATAAAAAGAGTTCACCGAACTAGCATTTGAAGTATTAAAAAATCAGACATCTTGATCTCTCATTTTGCTTGCTCGGTCGCCCGAGATCGCGGGCTGATTCGAACCAAATGTATGCAGACCCGGAGGGACTTCTACCCCAATCGGCTGGGAGATCTCCGGATAAATGGGCTCGATGAACGGTGATAATGTGAGATCTTCCGCGGTAAGCTCGTTACAGGAAATAGATTCGTACTCCGCCGACTTCTCAGCCTTAAGCTTCTTCAGCTTTTCAATGCGGGCCGGCGGAACAGCGATGCCGTATTTCTTTTCAAGAACGTCACAAAAACTGAGAACTCCATGGAGTTGGTTGATGCCGAGGAACGGTGTCTTCCGCCGATCAATTGCAGCAAGATGCTCCTTCACCTTTTGGAGGCGAGCTTGACACTTCTCCGTCACCTCCTTTCTCTTCTCGATCTCCCTTGTGCGGGTCCCTCTCAGACGAATCACCTTGTCCTTCAGCTCTTGGACGACCGCGTCCCTGTCTGCCTTAACCTCGGTATACGCCTTTCTCGCGACGAGCAGCTCCATTTTAAGTTCGGCAAAGGCCACGTCGCCGGCTTCCGATCTCGCTTGCTCGGTAAACAGCTCCTTCTGCAGTTCTTTGGCAACATCTCCAACCTCGATAGCCTCACGACGCGCAATACCGAGCTCGCGGTCGTAAGTTCCAACGAGCTCGTTCGTCTGAGCCACCATCTGCAAAGGGGATAAAAGAAGGTCGTCATACGCCGAACCTCAAATCAGAATTAAAAAAAGAACAAGGCAGTCGGGAGTTCACTTACGTCGGTAGTAGTACGAGCTAGTTTCTTGTAAGCATCAGACTAGAAGAGGTCTTTGGTTGGAGGCAGCTCTTGGATGCCGAAAGTCAATTGACGATACAGCGCACGCTCCCGCATCATTAATAACGGGCTTGTCCTTGTCATAATCAAACTTGACGGAATGGTCCTATGGTCCGGCAGTTCGTTGTCTTTTCGAGACGGCAGACCCATCTAAGTGACTTTCCCCATCAACCTCAGCACGTACCGCCATTATATTATCGCCTGCCTGGGGGGAGTTCGGTCCTTTCGCCGCCCGTCTTGCCAACCTTTTTGACGAACTCTTCCTCTTCTTCTTCTTGCGCCTTTCGGCCTCCAGATCGGTTTCAGGATTCGCATCCCCTTCAAGAGGAACCTGCTCTCCTTCAACAACCGGCTTTTCTCTCTCTACCGTTTCCTCTTCGGCAGCCCGCTCCTCAGCGACGACCTGCTCGATCTGTTGGTTGGGAGAGACCTCGGCATGGTCCTTGTCGTCCTCCAGATCGTAATCGATGTCAGGAATGTCATCGATCTTCATCTTCCTCGTCCTTTTCCTACCAAGTGGATTGGCTGTAGCAGAAGCAATTCGGGATTAGAGAAATACCGATGTCAAACAAAATGAAAATAATTGCCGAAGACGTACTTCTAAGAACTCGTTTAGCCTTCAGATCGAGCTTCTCCTGATACGCTTTCGGCCAACGAATCTTCCCAGCCACACTCAACCTGTTCTCGTGCTCAGACGTAAAACCTTCGATCGTTGTAAGGATTCTCGGGGTATGACGGACTGAAAAGAAAAAATTGAAAACGGTTAGACAAGATCAAATGAAAAAAATGCTAAGCAAAGACCGATATCTACCGATGGGGATCCTCCATTGAGTCCGGTAATTGCCATCGGGCCGTTCTACTAAAAGGTCGTCAATATGGAGATAAAAGTAGCGAGTATTCCAGCTGTTGACCTTGCTCGGTTTGTTTCCTGTCACGAGGTCATATTCCGGTTTCGCGTTAGCCGATAAGTACCAAGGCTTCTGTTTGGCAATATTCACGCGGAAGAGCCTTTCAAACACCCGGACGTCAACCGGGATGTCGCAATCCTCCCCATGGACTAGAAGCCCGACGATATTGATAATCGTGGTAGGTTGAAGTTGGGATATCGCTACGCCACGGCGTGCGCAGTACAAGTAAAGCAGCTAGGGGAGAGGAAATTTGAGTCCGCAACTTCTGAAATAATCTTCATATCCACAGACGTAACCCTCAGGAGCATCCCAAGGTCTCTGATCCTCATTCGGGAAACGAAAGACAATATCGTCAGGAGCTCTGTATCGCTCCAAAGTTTGTCGAACGGTAACCCTGGTTGATCGGGTCGGCCTGACAGTGGGCGGCTTTATGACTTTGCGAACTGCCAACGGAACAACATTCTCTTCCGGAGGGACTTTTTCTTCTTCAGCCTCGGCCAGCTCGATAGCCAACCACCCATCAAGCCGAACTTGCTCGCTCACCTCGATAAGTTATCTACTACCGAGGTCGGCGGTCAACTCAGGCCGAACTTGATCACCTTCGGCAACATGCTCATCTACGAACCGAACTCGAGCATCCGTTTCACGACTATCTCTGTCCATAAGACGCGGAACCTGAATAGCAGCTCGGGAACAACTAGGAACGACAGAAGCATGGCGCGAGATCCGTCTGACCAACTCTTGTCGAACGCCACTCAGACCGTCGTCAGATGAATCAGCCGGATTTGACGAAGAGACGAACAACATAAGATCGATGTTCGGATTTTGCGGAGAAGGAGTTCGGTCATTAACAGAAGACGAAGAAGAACCGGAACTCATCTCGATCCAGTGAAATAAAACTGAAGCAATTTGGTGAAGAACAGCTTGAAGATATATCGGAAAGTTTGAAGATCTTCGAAGCAGATCGGAGGAATCACGGCGGAGGAAGATCGGAAAAGTTTAAATGCAAAAAAAAAAACTAGAGAGAAGGGAGAGCGCTAGAGAGAGAAAATGGCGTACCTTTTATAAGCGAGATAATGCAGTGAAGGATCGGAAGGGGTCGAGGGTATTTATAAAGAGAAAAGCAATTATGGTGACTCCTCGATTTCCGCAACGGTTAAAGGAGCCAAATCGTCGCGAACCCTTGATTTCCGCAACGGTTATGGAAACCGGACCGACGCGTCTCTTCGAGTTTTGCCGAACTCAAAAGATTTTCGATGAAGAAACCGCTGAAATTCGGATCAAGAAAAGAACCGATCTCAATTCCTACCGGACTAAAATTTCTTCAGTAACTTCGCCGAACTGGGGGGACTAATTGTTGGTGGTGAGTTTAGCACTCCCCGGTTAAGCCCGGTTTGAACCGAGACTGTCCCAATTGATCCCGGTTGACGACGGTTCGAACCCGGAAGGAAATACCACGAAACGTTCGCCGACCTCCGAACTTGAAAGAATGGTCCACGAGAGACTATTAACCGATAAGTTTGGCAAGAATCCGAATGAATGCCGAACTTGAATCTAGATCGGCGAATCACGCCCCGATCGACGATGGTTCAAGATCGGTAAAAATAGTCCAAAACGACTAACCATCGAGCTCGGTGAAGGCCGAACTCAAATCCTTATCTCGAACCGAGATCGGTCTAGTTGATCCTGATCGACGACGGCTCGAGATCGGTAAAGAAAAAGACATCATGCTACTACCGACCTGCGATGTGCCGAGCTCGTAGGTATCGACCTGTCGTAATCAGAACCCACTTCTGGGATTCGCGGAACTTTACGGAAAACACGGAAAAGGAAGATTAATTAGTTTTCTAATCCGGGATTCGCGGAGCTTTTCCCGGATTCGGGGAACTTGTCGAAGCCGCCGAGGAGGCTTATAAATAACGAAGTCCCGATTACATTGGGAGGGGGGAGAAAAAAAATACATTTTAGAGAGAGAAAGTAAGAGCTCGAAATCCGATTTCGACCTCACTATCGACTTAAGAATATTTTTGTAAACTCTGACGAGTTCGATTTAATAAAAACGAGATACCGATCGATCTTTCAACTCTTTTTATCCTTGTGTGATCGCCACGATCAACAACACCCGCCACCCAGGTAAGCCTCCTTCGATTTTCACCAATCCACTCAACTCTTCTGTTTTCTTTTACCAACTCTAGACTAGATAACATTGGGGACAGTGTTGTTTAAGTCTGGGGGAGGTAGTTGCTGACAACGTGTTTGTTTTTCTTAGAGTCAGTTGTTTTTGAGTCAAAATTTGTTTTATTGAGTCAAAACCTGTTGGAGATTATGATCTTGTTCTTGAATCTATTGTTCTGACTTTGCTTCTAAGTGACCACTGTTACAGAATCAGCTCTAGATCGACTAATGGAAAATCTAAAGGCTGACCAGTTAACTAGAAGACACACATGTTTCCAGCAGAGTTCTTTTAAAGCCTGAGCCAAATTTCTGCATTTCATCGACGTGGTTAGTATTCATAGAGCTTGATTCCTCATTCATATCTGACAAAGGAACCCATGTGTTTAAAGTAATGGTATCTCTCTCCCCTGTTATAAGTTAATAAATAAGAGCATAAAAGATTAAATGATTTTCTCCTAAGTAGAGGGTTAGGAATGTTTCCAGCGATCCCATTATTCTACTTGGTGAGGGATGATCACACAGAGGATTGGAAGCGAGTCTATGATTTTCCTATGATGCCATTATTCGCCTACACCCTTTGATACATAGAGAGGGAAGAACCGGGGATTCGGTGGCAAACACCATCAATACTCGCGTCTCATACCTTGACATATATATGCGAATCTAAAAAGAAAAAAAAAAGAGAACAAAATAAGAAATAAGTCTGGGGGAGAGAAAGTGATACAAAAAGTGTGAAATTGGGTCGTACCTTGTCATGATATTGTATGGGAAAGAATCTAGAAGGTTCTTGGTATTAATCACAGCGATGAAACTGGCGATGATGGGTTTAATTGAATGAAGCTGCGAAATAATGTGTGTAGTCTGAGGAAGCTGCGAATGTCTACGGAGAAGTACATGGTGGTTAAATTTGGAACTGGTTAGGTAATATTTGGGTGCTTGAGAAAATGGTCATTGCAATGTTTCAGGAACAGGTGAGTCTCCGTGTTTTCAAACCTCTTTCTCTGGTTTAGTCTTCTATTTGCTTGAGGGCAAGCAAAATGCTAAGTCTGGGGGCGTGATATATCATGGTTTTTACCCCTTTTAGGTCATGATATAGGTCCGTTTTATAGAGTTTTTCTACTATTTTGCAGTGTTTTAGAGTCTTTTACAGGTTTTAGCACGTTTGGAGCATAATTGGAGATATTGGAGCTTTTTGGAGCTTTCTCGAGCATTTTGGAGCAAAACAGAAGTTCGTGTAGCTGAGTACCCGATTTGAAGCCTTAGTATCGATCGACACTACCCTAGTATCGGTCGATACTAACTGAAGCAGATACGAGTCGCGACTTTAAATGAAGAGTTGAAGAACTTCCCACCGATGGATTGAGCTCAAATTTTGATACAAGACAGATCAATGGATTAGCTTTCATTTGGAAGTGGTTTAAGGTCATTCCAACGGTGCGATCAAAAGTTATGCCAGTTTTCGTGAAGATAGTCCAGTCTGGCGAGCAGAAGAAGCAGTGAACAGTGTCGATCGACACTACCCTAGTATCGGTCGATACTCACTGTAGGAAAACAGGAAACACGACTTTCTACAAGTCTGGAGAGTTTGCACCTTCGTCCAGAAGTCTTTAATAATTACAAGAAGCCCCAAAACGTGTTTTAACATTATAATTAGGTTTTTCAGGCACTTTTGTTGGCTAAGATTTAATTTACCTTTGTTCTGATTGAGAGAGATTGGTTACTCTGGTTTTTGGAGAGACAACTCTGAACTCCTGTTTCTTATTGATTTATTTGATGATCTATTCAATCATGTTGTTTCCATTAATCATGTCTGAGTAGATCCCTTGTTAGCTTCAGGGTTCTCATAAGGGTTTTCTCTGAATGTTAGGTTAATTGAATGATTAGGATTCACCATCTGAATTAGTTATTCGCCCTAGGTTGTTCCCATAGCTAATTCTAGGTTGACGAATCTAGAACTTGGATCTTAGGATAATTGGTTAGGCACGAGAGTGCGATTAATTACCTGACAGAACCTAGGGTGAGCAAAATAACTATTCGCAAAGAGATTTGGTTTAGTTGTTTTGTGAACAAATCAAACTTGAAATAAAAGCTGGTTTAGACTTTAGGATTCGCAAAGAGATTTGGAATTCTAGGATTTAGACTTAGATAGTTTTCGCAACGAGAGTTGGTTAGCTATACTTTAGTGATTTGAGTTCAAGAACCGCGCTAAATCTGAATCATGTTAGTTAGTTTATCTACATTCATTGAATTCCTGAGAAATACCCTGAGCCTATCTTCTNTCGTGAGACTCTATTCTCTTTCAGTTCATTTTCCCTCTTTCCCTATCTCAACTTTCCCTCTTTCTCTTAGAACCCTAAGACAAAATTAGCTCCGAATTTCCTCTGGAACTATCGCGACGGCCCTAATTTCGCAATCCCAGCCATCAATTTGAGGTCTCCGCCATCACTGAATCTATCTCCAGTCCTAATTTCGCAATCTGTGTCTCGACAGTGAGCTCAAATCAAAGGCATGTATTCTTGCTTTGATTTCTCGTGTGCTTGTTATCTACCGTCATTTGTTTAGTTCGAGATGTCATGGTTCTTAACAAAATTTGCCTGGGTTTGTAGTTTTATTAAGTTCGATTTTAGGGATCTGAGATTCGATGCATCTGTTCTGTATCTTGTTGATTCTAACTTCATATGTTCTCGTCTACTGTAGATGCATCTCTTCTTTTAGTTTGTTTTGTCAAACACATCAAAACTAGATATAAAACTTCATATTTTTGTTTGCTTCTGTACTCACTCGGTTATTTTCTTTTGCAAGTGTTGGTGAGTGCAATAACGGGAATCTGAGGCTTTTATTTGGCTCTTCTAATAGCACAGGTTTGTATCCTATCTCTATACATTATCGTGCTTGTTAATCTATGTGTTTCACTTTGGTTCTCTGTTGTTGTTGATTTGTTTGGTTTCGTGCTTCTACATGCTGAAATTTGTTTGACATTGTGTGGTTATCTTTTCTGAGATTGATTTATTGAGATTTCTATTATAAAGTTAGTATGTGATGACAAGTTATCTGTTATTTGGACTGTATAGTTACTGATTTTGTGTTGTAGAAACTCTTGCTTTTAACTATGAAGTTGTTATTTGTGGTACTAAAGGTTTCATTTAAGGTTAGAACATATAATGGTGGACAAAGCATGAGTTCATCTTAGCAGGTAAAGAATTTAATTGTATAGGTTAGGTTTCTATAAGTGTTTAGAGACTTTACTTGTTTGTTTTTTGTTTTTCTTTTGATTCTGCTACGAAGAGTTGATCCTGGATATGAGAGAGGGGCTTCAAAATTTGTACGAGATGTAGCTGCGGCTTTGGGAGGGATTGATATGATTGTCTGTCCTTGCATTGACTGCCGAAATATAGATCGTCACTCAGGCAGTGTTGTAGTAGATCATTTGGTTACTAGGGGAATGGATGAGGATTATAAAATGCGGGCTGACTGGTATCTGCATGGAGAATTGAATTCAGAGGGAAATGCAGGTGAAAGCAACAGTAGTCAATGGAATGACGAGATATTTGGGTTATATCAAGCTGCTGCATTTTTGGATGAAGAGTTTGCTGGTAAGAATGATTTGGGTGATATTGCTGAGGGTGAGGACATGAAAGAAGATGAGTTCCTTGCAAAGCTTGCAGATGCTGAGACTCCATTGTATCCAAGTTGTGTTAGCCACCGCAAGTTGTCTGCAATAGTATCATTGTTCAGATTGAAGACACAGAATGGGTGGTCTGATAAGAGCTTCAATGATCTGCTAGAAACGTTGCCTGAGATGTTACCAGAAGATAATGTGCTACACACATCACTGTATGAGGTGAAAAAGTTTCTGAAATCATTTGATATGAGTTACCAGAAGATTCATGCATGTGTTAACGACTACTGCCTATTTAGAAAGAGGTTCAAGAAGCTCGAAAAATGTCCAAAATGCAAGGTTTCAAGATGGAAAACAAATATGCACACTGGTGAAATAAAGAAAGGAGTCCCTCAGAAAGTATTACGTTACTTTCCATTAATCCCAAGGCTGAAGAGAATGTTCAGGTCTGAGGAAATGGCTAAGGCTCTACGGTGGCACTTTAGTAACAAAAGCAGTGATGGAAAACTGCGTCATCATGTGGATTCAGTTACATGGGCTCAGATGAATGCAAGATACCCTTCCTTTGCAGCTGAAGCAAGGAACATGAGGCTTGGACTCTCCACAGATGGATTTAACCCTTTCAACATGAAGAATACCAGGTATAGTTGCTGGCCTGTTTTGCTAGTTAACTACAATCTGTCACCTGACTTATGCATGAAGAAGGAGAACATCATGCTTTCATTGTTGATTCCTGGTCCACAACAGCCTGGTAATAGTATAGATGTCTACTTAGAACCTCTCATTGAGGATCTAAACCAGCTGTGGAACATTGGAGAGTTGACTTATGACGCCTTTAGTAGATCTACGTTTACTCTTAAGGCAATGCTGCAAAGTCATGGGTCTCAAATCACACGACTACCACATTTTAATGCAACAACTGCTTCCGATTGCACTGAAAGGGTTGTTACCTAAAGGTCATAGGCTAGCAATTTTTCGGTTATGCTCGTTCTTCAACCACTTGTGTCAGAGAGTAATTGACATGGAGCAGCTTTTAGTGATGGAAGCTGAGATTGTTGAGACTCTTTGCTTGTTTGAAAGGTTTTTTCCACCAAGTTTCTTTGATATCATGGTGCATTTGACTGTGCATTTAGGAAGGGAAGCCCGCCTTGGTGGTCCAGTCCATTTTAGATGGATGTACCCATTCGAGAGGTAATGTATATTTGAATGTTTAGAAATTACCTTTTCTGATGCTAGTCTAACTTAACTGACATTGTTTCAGGTATATGAAAGTTCTCAAAGACTTTGTGAGAAATCCTGCAAGACCAGAAGGGTGTATTGCTGAGTCCTATCTAGCTGAGGAATGTATCCAGTTTTGTAGTGAATTTCTGAAGAAGACAACAAATGTACAGGAGAAGCTAGATAGAAACATAGAGTATGAGAACAACTCTCTCTTAGAAGGTCGGCCAATATCCATTGGCACTTCTATTACTCTCACTGAAACAGAGAAGAAAATAGCACATCTTGCTATCATCCAAAACATGGCTCTCGTGGAATCTTATGTTGAGTAAGTATGACTTTCTCTGTGAGTATATATCTTTTCTCATCTTGTATGAATAATAGTCTGATTCATGTCGTATACCTTTTCAATGTGCTACAAGTGAGCATCTGCAGTATTTACAAGATTCAAATGAAAGATGTCGACGAGATGCTTCAGTGTTATGGAGTATGCATACTAAGAATTTTGCATCATGGCTAAAAGAACAAGTGAAGTTATTTTTAAGTTCCCCAAAGTTGTCTTCTTATGGTGCCTACTGTAAATGTGTTTAACTTGGTTGAACTACTTTCTCAGGTATGGCTTGATTCTACAGAACATGAAGAAACACTCAAGTGGTTAGCTTATGGCCCACGATGTTCAGCAAGGTCCTATACAGGTTATTTAGTGAATGGGCAATGGTTTCACACAATATCAGTGGATAGGAAAACTCATAACAGTGGGGTTTACTACGAGGCTACGGCAGTGTGTAGATCAAGTGCCCAAGACACATCACAAGTGGTTGATGTGGTCTCTTACTACGGCAGAGTAACTGACATTATATTAATAGATTATAATGTCTTCTACGTGCCTCTGTTCAAGTGTCAATGGGTAGTTAAAGGTAACATAGTGAAGATTGAAGATGCATTTACTATGGTTAACCTGAATCAGAGTCAAGCATCCTTTACAAGTGATCCGTACATAATAGCTTCTCAAGCGAAGCAAGTCTTCTACTCAAGGGATAACGAGTCATCAAATTGGTATGTTTTCATGAGAGGACCTTCAAGAAGATACAGTAAGGAGGATATTCAAGAGGGAAATGCAGACATTGGGCCATTGCCATCAAATATTGACATGGATGTTGAGATAGATGAATCAGAGAATGCAAGAAGTGATTGTGAAGGAATTTATGTGTGAAACTTTTTCTGCTTGTTTGATAGTTTGCTTGGTCATTGTCTACTTGTTGTGTATGCTTCTTCATTGTTTGCTTGTTGCGTTTTGTTTTTTATGTATTGATTTAACTCTTTAACTTGTAATTTGTTTCAGGTGACTTCAAATGGGACCTAAGAAGAACAACAAGCATGGAAGAAAATCAAAAAAGAAACAAACAGCAGCCGATGAAGAAGTTGAGTTCCTGGGTCCTGTTGAAACATGTAAGGATAATATAGAGGAGACACCTTCAAAAGAACCAGAAGTAATGGAACCGACTGAGCAGAATATTGATGAGCATACAGAGGAGGAGCAGAAAGTTGATGAGCCTCAGCCAGAAGATCAGCAGAATGAAGAAGAGCCTATTGGTGAGGTTCAACTATCTGGAGACCGTGATGGTGTAGTTACACGTTCACGTAAGAGAAAGCGAGGACCGACAAGGATGAAAGACATCGCTAAAGATCCAAATACCAGAGTGTAAGTAGAATTCAATTTCATGGGAGAACCTTATGGTTCTGGCTCAGTGAAGTTGTCTTCATACTTAGGTCCACTTGTAAGGGAACACGTTCCGGTCACACTTGAAAGCTGGAAAAAACTCAGTGAAGAAGTGAAGACAGTGCTTTGGAAATCTGTCCAGGTGACAATTTCTTTACAAATGGCATATTCTAAATTAACTTAATGTGCAACTTACTGTTTTATTTGGTGTGTGAGTGCAGGCTAGGTTTGAACTAGATGAAGATTACCAAAGGGTTGCAGTTCTTAAGCAGATGGGATGCTTGTGGAGATCATCAAAATCACGCCTAGTTACCAGCATTAATGAAGCTGAGAATAACCAACAGAGAAATCTTCTCCGACCTAAGAATGTTTCTCTTACTGAATGGCGTAAATTTGGTAAGCTCAAAACTAGCCAAGAATTCAAGGTATTCATTTGGCATTAAGTAAGTTATTTCATAGATAATATTAACAATCATATGTTAGGTTGTGAGTGATAGCTATAAGGAAAGAAGACGCAGACAGATTCCTCACACTTGTAGTCGCAAAGGAATGGTTAGACTAGCAGAAGAGATGGTAAGCATACTACAATTATTCATTTATACTTATAAATTTTTATACAACACTATTGACATAGTATGTTCACATAGAAAACTAGTTCTGAAGACCCTTCTGAAGTTACAAGGCTCAAAGTCTGGGTCAAATCACGTACCAGAAAAGATGGTACTCCTATTAACACAAATGCCGCTGAGAAGATTGTGAGTTTCTCAGTTTTGCTTCTAATGAGCTTAGTTTGAGTTTTTTTTTTACTTCTACATAATAACTTCAATATTTGTTTTCTGATATATATAGCAAAAGGCAGCTGAGATTGTTGAGACTAGGGCCAATCCATCATCAAGTACAAATAAAGATGAAGACACACTGATCCAACTGTTAGGACCTGATAATCCTGGTCGTATGAGAGCAATGGGTAGAAACATGAGCAAGACCAAATTAGCTTGTTTCCAAGTTAAGCACATGACTATGTCTGAAATGCAAGAGAAGCAAGCTGATCTCCAGGAAAAGGTCATTCAGTTATAAGCTGAACTTGCCAAATTCAAAAACCAGGTAGACACTACTTTATTGTGTAATCATTACGATCATAAGGTATTACATGATACTAAGCTGTGTTTTTGGTTTTTGGTTACAGAGACAAGACAATGATTTATTTAGTGGTGAAAACTCGGCTGCAAGAGTAAGTAACTTATATCATATCTGTCATTTGTTTACTAGCTAACATTCTGACAATTTTTTTCCTAAACATTTTGTAGAGTGTGAACAATAGGTCACAACACATGTGTCTTCTGATTGACTGGGCTGATGATGATGTAAACGTTGCTGAGGGGCGTATTGTTTCTTCTGACCCAGATGAAATAGTGAATGATAGTCGATTAGGCCCTACAGATGTTAAAGTCCTCGTTGACTCGGCTACTGTACCACAAACATTCCTCTGGAGACCTGCGACTAACATGTTCACCATTGAGAACGCTGTAGGACATATGATTGCATGGCCTAAGAGAAAATATGTTCAACTAGGTCAAGGGCTCCCAGAAGAAGACATTGCGCCACTGGTAAATGTTTTTATTTCATTCACATATTACTCAGGTTATTGATTTGGACATTGATTAGATTGTTTTCTCAATGTCTTTTTTGACAGGGCTCAAAAACTAATTTTCTCAATAAATGCAAACTACTGGATTTGAGTGATTCTGAAGTAGTAGTTGCTGAAGGCCGTTGGCAGACACAAGAACCAAAAGCATTGGTTAAAGGACTTCCTCTCGGACCGAATGCTGTAAAAGTTTTTGTGGATGTGGTTCATGAACCTCAGACTTTTATATGGAGGCCTACGGTGGATGTGACATACATTGACGACTGCTTACACTCTTTCGTATCATGGCCTGCTAGCAAAGTTGTTTTTGAAAACCCAACATATGGAACAACAGCAAAATCTCCTTCTCACAAGACTGCATCAAGTGAGCTATCACCAGTAGGAAACGCTACATGCACATGTAAGAAATCTGTAACAAAAAGTTCTAAGTCTCCTACTGAACCAACTATATCAAAAAGTGCCAAATCAGGATCAACATCAAAATTCCTTACTGAGGCAACAGACAGAAACGGTGCAAAATCAGGATCAACATCATCAAAATCCCCTACTCAGAAGTCTCCATCAACAGATACGGTAAACAGTTTGGTTTGGTTTTAAATCATATTCTGGTTATTAGTCTCTGAGTTTTTAATGGTTTATATTGCCAAAAAATGGCAGCTTAAACTTCGAGCTGAAGCTGTAAAGGCGAATCAGAAGTGTAAATTGATGGATATCAGTGGGAGGAAACAAGTTGTTGCTGAAGGACGTGTGCATTCAACAAACCCTAATCAAATGGTCCACTTTGTTCGCTTGGGTCCAAATGCAGCTAGAGTGTGGATAGATGCCGTGTTGGTAGATGATGCAGCAGTTTAGAGAATCTCAGATGAAATCGAGAATATGAAAGATGCACATGGTTCATCAATCGCATGGCCAATGGATAAATTGGTCGTCTTTTGAATTTCAGAACCTGAAGTAAGTGTTAGTAATATGCTTATACTTTGGTTTTGAGTCTGCTATAATGTGGTTGCTGAACTGAAGAAATAGTTTGTTGGATGATGCAGGGAATGAAGAAAATTTGGTCCGAGATTACCTAGTTTTAGTTACTTAGACTAGGCTACTGAACTTATGAAATGTCTTCTTTATTTGGAATTTAGACTTGTGTAATGGTTGATGATTGATTGGTATTATGTATTGGATTGAAACTTCTGTTATGAATCTCTGTTATGAAAGATTCAGGTTTATAATGTGCAAAACAGGGCTGGACAATCAAAACAATGGATAGCTCTCTGAACAAACATACAATAGCAAAAAAAAAACAGTTACAATCTTATAACATAGCGCTAAACATGACTTACGGATTGGTATATTACGGCATAGTGAAAAGCTATAGTAACATTTACTATAGCAATTATCACAGGTTATTGTTTGTCACTTATATTATAGCACATAATACGACTCGTAAAATAAATAAATTTATAACCTACATACAAATTTATAGCGTTTTACATAGCTGTAACTTATAATATGGTAGCTTTATACAATTGCCATTGTAAAAGTACCTATCATAGCAATAAATATGAATTATAATCAACTTCTTACAAAAAAAAAACATGCTATAGTAAAGTAAGTAACATCATCTGAGTATTGCTGTCGTATATGGACTTATCGTAGCAGACAGAAACAATGCCATCGTAGGGGGGTACATATTGATGGCTGCCGATGACATAGCATTTATGAATTCGCTATGAAACACCTATCATAGCATTATTTCCGCGCTAACAATGAGGGGTTTTGTTGTAGTGGGGGAAGCGTTGCTTACCACCAATGATATCCTCAACAAAATACCGCACAAAGTCACTGGTAAAACACCATATGAACTTTGGAAAGGTGTTGTACCTTCGTACAAATACCTGAAAGTGTGGGGGTGTCTCGCAAAAGTAGCAGTACCACTTCCTAAAAAGGTCATAATTGGACCTAAGACGGTGGATTGTATTTTCATCGGATATGCACACAACAGTAGTGCTTATCGGGTTCTGGTTCATAAATCAGACATACCAGATATCCATGTTAATAAAACCATGGAATCAATGAATGCTTCTTTCTTTGAACATGTGTTTCCATGTAAAGATACAAATCTGAAACGAACTCGTGAAGAGAAAGTTGCAATTACCTCTGTAACTGAAGCAAGCACTTCTGGCACATTTTTAGATGATGCAGAAGAAGTTGTAGATGAACCTAGACGTAGCAAAAGAGCTCGTAAGAAAAAATCTTATGGTGAAGATTTCTTAATGGTCTTTCTTTCAGAGAATGAACCTCGAAGTTTCACTGAAGCCATGTCTACACCAGACGCACCTTTTTGGAAGGAAGCCGTTAATAGTGAAATCGACTCCATTATGCAAAACCATACATGGGAGATAACCGATTTACCACAAGGGTTTAAATCACTAGGGTGTAAATGGATTTTCAAAACAAAATTGGAAACCGATGGCTCAATTGATAAGTACAAGGCTAGGCTTGTGGTGCAAGGTTTCCGACAAAAAGAAGGTCTGGATTTCTTTGACACCTACTCTCCGGTAACGAGAATAACTTCAATTCGAATGCTGATTAGTTTAGCAGCATTAAGAAACCTAGAAATCCATCAAGTGGATGTGAAAACCGCCTTTCTAAATGGTGATTTAGAAGAGGAGATTTATATGAAACAACCTGAAGGGTGGGTTATCGCGGGACAAGAACACAAAGTATGTCGACTTGTAAAGTCGTTGTATGGACTCAAGCAAGCTCCAAAACAATGGCATGAAAAATTTGACAACGTAATGATGTCAGATGGATTCAGTATAAATGAATGTGATAAATGCATATACATCAAAATTACTCCTCACATATATATTTTGCTTTGTTTGTACGTTGATGATATGCTCATTATTGGTAGCAATAAAGACATAATCAATCGAACGAAAAACATGCTAAGCAGTAAGTTTGATATGAAAGATATGAGACTTGCTAATGTCATTCTAGGGATTAAGATTACTAGAAATTCTGAAGGAATCATTCTATCCCAAACACATTATGCTGAAAAGATCCTTGAGCGGTTTAAAGACTACTCAAATGGGACAGCAAAAACTCATGTTGACTCTCAACTTCACATAACAAAAAATATAGGTGAAGCGGTGTCACAACTGGAGTATGCACGAGTAATCGGAAGTCTAATGTACTTAACCAATTGTACAAGATCCGATTTAGCGTACGCAGTCAATGTACTAAGTCGCTACACTAGCAATCCAGGACATACACACTGGAAAGCCATAACAAGAGCATTGGACTATGTACGTCATACTAAAAGTTATGGTATACACTATGGTAAAGAACCGGGAATTTTGGAAGGATACAGTGACGCAAACTGGATTTCTGACTCCAAGTACTCAAGTGTCGTGGAAATCTACCAAACAAACTCTGTTGGCCAGATCAACCATGGAATCTGAGTTTATAGCGCTAGACAAAGCCGCAGAGGAAGCAGAATGGCTTCAGAATTTTTTGGAAGATATTCCAATGTGGGAGAAACCAGTGCCAGCATTACGAGTACAGTGTGATAGTCAATCGGCTATAGCTCAGGCACTGAGTAATCTCTATAATGGTAAATCTCGTCATATAAGAAGACCATTAGACATTTGATCTCAAGTGGTGTAATCACAATTGATTACATCAAATCGACAGACAACATAGCAGATCCGTTCACTAAAAGTTTGTCACGAGATCAAGTTGTAAAATCATCAAAAGGAATGGGATTAAAGCCTATGACATAAGAGGAGGTTTGACGGTAACCCCACCTACGGACTGGAGATCCCAAAAAGTAGGTTCAAAGGGAAAACTAAGTCAAACTAAATCTCCTAAAAGCACTGTGAGACTTTGTCTCTTCCCAGTTCTCAGGATGATAAACAGTGCTACATGTATGTTTTCAGGATAAGCGTAAGCTTTTAATGATTTGAGTCCAAGCTTTGTAAGATATCAGGAGTATTACAGGATACCCCTTAATAAAATACAAGCTAATGGCAAATCACCTTATGAGTGTGAAATAGGGCTGTTTCTAGGAAAATGATATTGAGGCTATATTTTCCAAGTTCACTCATGATTAACCAGACATGTTCAAGGCCAAAATGAACACAATATAGAACAAAGTTCTACGAGAAATGAAGCTGTGTTATAGTTGTTGTCTCAGTTTACATCAAAGTCTGGGGGGTTCAAGACATCATGTTCACCTCCTGGCCGAGTAAACCCGACAGTTATAACAATGAATGGTTCAAGGCTGAAAAATTGCTACCATCTCAGATACAGTGAATTTTTGTTTATACTCTCGACTGTTTGCTGTCTAGTAGAGTCTGTCTAGTCAGTTACGTCTAGTCAAAATAGTTTGTCAAGATTATCGAGTCTTCGTTTGTTTAGAGTCATTTCTATTCATGTGGGAGATTGTTGGATCAAAATTATTTAGCCAATGGGCTATTTAAATTGGTTGAAATATGAATGAGAAATAATGTGAATTTGGGCTTTGGTATAAGCCTTAAGTTGGAAAAAACCAAGTGTGGTTTTTGTCCCACATTGGAAATGTGAGGGAAAATCCTCATGTATATATATGGAGGGATACTAGTCTTTGTTCAAAAAGCTAACACCCATGGTGTTATAGAGAGAGGATGGAGAGCCCCCACGCGCGCCGCCGCCGCCTAGCCTAGCCGGGCTCGTGGACAAGGCCATAGGCCCAATAAGAAGTTATTTTTGGGACAAATTTTTACAAACGCTTTGTCTCAAAATTGAACGTTTAATCCCGCGTAACTAAGAATTTTTCCCCGTAGATCGGTTTACCACTGATACGGAAAACAAATCTTGTCATCGTTATGTCACCATCAATACTCTATGACTCATGCCGTTGTGTCACCAACGCCACCTTGCGCGGCGGTGCGTCATGGCATGCATCATCAAATGCCACCTTGCGTGCCACCTTGCGCGGCGGTGCGTCACTGTGTGCGTCGGCGTGATGTCTGATGTGCTGCGTTTTTGACGTTTTCCAACTCATGTTTTTTGTACATAATCGAGTCTTTTTCGAGTGTTTTAGTCTTTTAGGAGTCATTTCAGGTCTAAAAGCATCTCGGGACGGAGTCCGGAGGCCTAGAATGGAAAAACGGC